>JAATLQ010026587.1:0-34004 GCA_013421005.1 Heliconius erato x Heliconius himera | reverse complement strand
CTTGGGACCCTAGGCTAACACCATGCAAAAAATCATCAATTTCTGTCCGGTAGTTTTGGCGTGATTGACGAACAAACAAACAGACAGACAGACAGACAGACAGACAGACAGACAGACAAGAATTCTGTTGAGTGGTTTTTTAGGTTCTATAATCGACATATAAACCGACCTAATTTTTATTTTTTTTATATCTTTCATGTACAGAATTGACTTTTCTATCCTTTTATTATATATAGAGAAGAGATAATACGTATCTTTTTCTATTTATTTTACCAACATTTTAACATGTTCTAATATTTTTTTGTATTGATAACGGAAAATCGCCTCTTGCTTGTTTCTCATTATATGTATAAAAAAAATTAAACAACATGAAAGGTAAAAATATGTTTAAAAAAATCCGCTTCACGCCGTATCCCGCACACAGCAGGGTAGGCAGAGAGAACCTAGTATTAAGACACTCCGTTCCCCCTTTCTGCCGAATTCTGGAGGCATTGCGTGTTGAGTGGCAGAACTCAACGCCGCAAGATATATTTTTATTTTTCTATTAAATAAAAAAAAACTTAAAAACTAAAACTCATTATGAATTTATCTATTCTTCTTCATTAAAATGAGGTAATTAAAGTATCCAAGCATTGCATATTAAAAAGTTACTTCCTCACAGTCTATAGAACAGAAAGACTATATTTTGTAACAAGCAACCCTATATTAGGGTCTATCCAGACGTGCGCATGTATGTCTGGATAGATCCTAATATAGGGTAATTATTAGTAATATATCGTATTACACCATAGCGTATAAGATATATTCAAGAAAATCAAACCCACTACTTTACACGCTGTCGTACAATTTACAGCAAAGAAAATTACAATAAAATAAAATTATCGTCTTTATGTCTCAGAACATAGAGTCCTTAGCTTACTATATTCTAGTATCTACATATTTTTAACGAAAGGCGCTTCAACGCTTCCCTTCCCTTCCCTCCCACGTCCTCTTATCACGACCAATCACAATAATCTGTATGAAATTAGTCGAACTTCACGCAATTCACAACAATTGCAATGGGTTTTGTAACGACGTCGACGCCATTATTGAATTTCTACCGGAAATCGGGCAGCTGTAGCGGAGTTGTGCAGATTTATGTTCTTTACATAATTTAAATTAACGGGACTTCTCTTTTTATGTGTGTGAGTTGTAATATTCCATTATTTATATTAGTTTCATCTTTTTTTTTTATTATATGCTGATTTGAACATGATAAGGAGGATGGAATGGAGGGGTGCAAGGTTGTGACTAACGCGACAGTTGTAAGTCGATCCACACTCGTTATTAATATTTTCATTTCTTCGTTTCACTTCGCTGGTATCAAGGCAAAAAGCCCGGCGTTGAGTTACGCCATTCAACGCGCAATGTCTTTAAGATTCTGCGGAAACTGGGGAACGGAGTGTCTTAACACCACGTTCCCTCTAACCTACCTACCCTACCCATATGCGTGAAGCTGATGCCCTTTGACCATTTTATTAGACATGTGAATAATGATCTTAAAATTTAATTGGACGACTTGTTTGTTATTTTAAAAAAAACCGGTACGAAAAGTACAAGAGGATTCACCACCTATAAGGCTTTCGTGCCAATTTCAAGGAACAAGTCAACGGAAAATATATGTAAAAAAAGTTGACAAATTTAAGTTTACGGGTATATTCCGTTTTTTTTTAAATTAACTAACAAATATAAGTTTGTAATTATTTTTTTCTATGAAATACCTATAAATTTTTACTTTTCGCTATTTTTACTTTATCTGTGCTATAAGAAGTTATTGGTACCTAATTCCAAGATTCTAAAAATTTGCGGCATAAATCACTGTATCTTTTGACTTCGTTGGTTTAGAAGTTTGATTTTTTTCCACAGGTGCAAGAGGCAGTAGACCTAAGTATTTGATAAAAAATTCAGCTTGATAACTACAGGCGTTCCTGAGAAAAAGGGTCATGATAGAGATAGAAAAAAAAATAAGGACAAAAAAGAATTAAATGAAATAATGTAATTTTATTTCAATACGGGACGTCAATGCGTTCGATTCTAATATAATGTACGGTAAAACGGAATGCAAAATATATTTTAAACATTGAGTAAGACATTATTACTACTCTCTAGCAGGGACCACTATGTAGTACTACTATATAATAACTGTAATTATCAAACTAAAAATTTAATAAAAAAGTCAATAGGAAGTTTAGTGATGAATTTGAGGCCAGTTGTGGCGCAAACACAAATGCCTGGAAATCGACTGGTTGTAGGTGCGATCCCCACTCGAGGAGATGAAATATTTATTTACAGATATATTTTAATTTCTTCGCTCCGGTGTCGAGGTTAAGCGCGGCGTTGAGTTCCGCCACTCAACACGCAATGCCTCCAGAAATTAGCGGAAACGGAGGGGGGAACAAGTATCTTAACACTAGGTTCCCTCTGCCTACTCTGCTGTGCGCGGAATAAAAAGAAATAATAATATTTTAAGAAAATATTTTGTATTTTTTTCTTTTGATTTATTGTGTGTGAATTTCTGAGTAAATATAAAAAATCTACGAATTAATATTTACGTACATTTTTTTGAAGCACATTAGTAAGTTTAAGTGTCAAAACAATTTATGTTTGAATAAAACCGAAACGCCCAAACTGTAGGCAGATGTATACTCTTTAAAAAAATGCTATTAAATTGCACGATTTTAAAATCATTGGCTGACCATAATTTAGCTGCTGCTGACCATTTTTCTAACGTGATAAAGGTTAAATAATTTTACAGTATCTAGATAATAACTAATCATTGTACTTAATAATAAGCAGTTCAATATTTATAAAAAAAAAAATGGAAGACCTATTTTTTTTATTGTTATCAAATTACTTTTGGGCAAAAACAAGAAATAATTAATACAATAAAAAAAGAAAAAAAATATCCCTGACACAAAAACTCTAAAAAGTAAATATCATCATCTATATCCCATTTATTGAGGCCAGTGACATTTATTAACTAGAAAAACTCTGACAATATTCAAACGGCTGAATATATTATTACGAATCATGACAAAGACCTCTCCCTCTCTTTCTTAAGTCACCTGTTTAAGCAAAAAAATCTAAATAAAAATTGGTTCGTCCATTTAGGAGCTACTTGGAAAACACACATACACATACACAAATACGTCAAACTTATAAAACTAAATTCAAAGAATTAGGCATAAAAATTAAAAACAACATGTGATACTTATATCCTCCTTGCTCTAAATATGACTGCGAAACGAGCTCTTACTAGAAATAAATTCTTATTATTATTAAATAGTAAGTGGCTATGTTTTCTGTAAATTAAAACATATTTCCACTTATAACGTATTGCGTGGCTAAAGCTGTATATGTAAACAACATTGAACTGCATTAAACAAAAACATAAAAAAAACCAATAAATGACTAAACTACTGAGTATTTAACTTATATTTATAATTACCTTCTCGAAATGTACCATTTTCAAAGAAAATATAAAAAATGACTATCTTTATTTGGTATTTTTGAATTACAAATAAGTGATGTTCGATGGAAGTTGATGGATGAGGTGAAAATATGCATTGTTTCAAGCAATTATCGACGCTCATTAACACAATAGAATAGATATAAAAAAGTATACTAGATTTCGTGGAATAAAAATAACCGACACTTCCAAGCATGATATAAATAATTAACATCAGTAATCACAATACTTAGCTTATAACTGACCTAAACATGGTGACTGGCCTCAATTCATACAAAAAAAAGTCATGTGCGAGTCGTAGTCGCGCAACGAGGGTTCTGTATCGATTTCAGGATTGTAGAGCGTATGTACAGTTTTTTTATAAAATGAACTTCGATTTTAAATTTGTAATAGTTTTCATGTGTAATAGGAGTGTGAAATCCCATATTTTGCATTTTTTTATTTGAACTGCAATTTTGTCAGTTCTCGCTAAATTTCTTAATTGTCTCAGTCAATTATGAGTAAGTAAAACTAAGTCGACAAACTTAAATATAAGGGCGAGATTTTTTTTAAATATCTGTTAATTATAACTTTTCAGATTTTTCATTTATTTGTGTTAATAGTCACATTTCGTGCCAAAATGCAAAAACAATACAAATATACATTTCGATTTCTCTTTTGAGGCACGAAACCCTAAAAGTGGGAAGTAAAAGAATGCATGACTTAAATTAAAACTTCCTTAGTACTTTTTTATCAATTTTCAATTGAATTTATTTCAAACAAAAACCTGCCATATATAGTTGAAACTAAGATAGCAGTACTTGAAGTTCATTAAACTAGTTAATAAGTACGTTTAATTTTAGCCTAGCACAAGGTGGTTGATAAAAAAATAGCAGTACGTGACTTTACGTCTTCATATTTTTTTAAGTACAGTAAAATATTTTAAACTTAGTGGTTGTAATGACAGGGGTGCCCATAATAAACTTGATTATATTTAAAATATATATATTTAACAGCTTCACGCTGTGTCCCGTACACAGAAGGGTAGGCAGAGAGAACCTAGTGTTAAGACACTCCGTTCCTCACTTTCTGCCAAATTCTGAAGGCATTGAGTGTTGAGTGAAAGAATTCAACACCGCGCTTTGCCTCGACACCAGAACGAAGAAATGGAAATATAAATTTAGATAAATATTTCATCACCTCGAGTGGGGATCGAACCCACAACCAGTCGGGTTTACAGTCACACTTTATGCCCCTGCGCCACGACTGGCAACTAAGGACATTAAAAATATAATCAATAGTTATTAAATTGGCAGTTCATTTAGCCAATTTTATTCTGCAGTTTTATTCTGCTGATCTATTATTTGTAGGGCACGGGAAATTTGTCACTGATAAGTTAATACTTAAATCAATTTAAATCAGCTTCACGCTGTATCCCCACACACAGCAGGGTAGGCAGCGGAAACCTGGTGTTAAGACACTTCGTTACCCACTTTCAGCCGAGTTCTAGGGGTATTGCGTGTTGAGAGGCGGAACTCAACGCCGCGCTTTGCCTCGACATCAAAGCGAAGAAATGAAAATATAAATATTTCATCGAGTGGGGATTGAACCCACAACCAGTCGATTTTAGTGTGCGGAACTCAACGCCGCACTATATCTTGTTATACGGTAACAAGATATAGTGATATATAATAAGTTCTTTGATTTTCACGATTATTACACATTTTAAATGAAACTATTTTAACCGGATTAATCGCGTATATTTTGTACTTTTATACATTTTTGGAAACCCGACGTTTCGAATACTTTGCAGTAGTCAGTCTACCCGTGACCACGGACTACTGCAAAGTGTTCGAAACGTCGGGTTTCCAAAAATGTATAAACATACAAAATATACGCGATTAATCCGGTTAAAATAGTTTCATTTAAAATATATAGTGATATAGTAACGGGCCAAGTTAATAAAAATATTTTTTTATGAACAAAAATAAGTTATTATTCGTTAGTGAAGCAAGCAACCCATATAGATGTTTAATGTTTTCGAATACAGTATGGTAATGGATAATTTGAATACTTCCATGTATCCCATACTTCCCATGTAAGGAGTAACCCGACTTATTTGAATACTTCAAAACATTGCCGACAATCTTTTCTTTGACAGGCTCGTTAAAATGAGATGCCTCTGTTAATGTAAAAGAAAGCTGATGAAACAAACACACACAGTGATTACAAAAAAAATATTTAAATAAAACTGTATTTAGAAGTTTCAATATTATTTATATATGAGGATATTAAAGGAGGCCAGTTGTGGCACAGAGGCTCAAGCGTGTAACTGTAAATGCGACAGGATGTGGGTTTGATTCCCAATTGAGGACATGAAATATTAAATTATATAATAAAAAAAAACATTTCCTAGATTTGGTAACGAGGCAAAGCGCGGCATTGAGTTCCGCCACTCAACTCGCAATGCCTCCAGAATTCGGTGGAAAGTGTGGAATGGAAGTATTTTAATGGAAGCGGAGTATCTTAACACTCGTTTCCTACTTATCACTCCGAAGAATAGAGCAGATAAACAAAAGTTTAAAAAAAAAAACAAATATAACTAATATTTAATTTACAGAGGCCAGTCGTGGCGCAGCGGCACGAGGTGTGACTGTAAAACTGACTGGTTGTGGGTTCGATCCCCACTCGAGGAGATGAAATATTTACTTAAATTTATATTTCCATTTCTTCGCTCTGGTGTCGAGGTTAAGCGCGGCGTTGAGTTCTGCAACTCAACACGCAATGCCTCCAGAATTCGGCAGAAAGTGGGGAACGGAGTGTCTTAACACTAGGTTCCCTCTGCCTACCCTGCTGTGTGCGGGATACAACGTGAAGCTGATTTTTTATTATTTTTTTATTTAATTTACAAAAAAAAAACAGATTTTACTTAACAAACACAATAATTAATTGAAATTTAGTCACCATAAATATAGTGTATCCGTACAACACAGTATAAATCAACAAACACGTACATTTATAATTAGGCAACCCGCCAATAAAGGCAGTCGACGATCTAACTCTTTATACTGAGTAACATGACAAGCTACTTTTATCTCACAAATTTAGTTTTACACTCGTACAAACAAAAGCACCCCCTTATTCCATCAAAAATAAGGTTCAAAATGTTATATCTATAATATTTCGAGCTGTCTCAGCTAAAGCGTCCCGAATCACGCTACGTGCGTTCCGTTTCACGCAATACAATGCTAATAGGAGCAAGTGAGATCTGATTTATGACAATTACAAATGGACGTCGATAGTATAGTAAGATAGTGTATGTAATGCAAGTGATTCTATGTTGTTTTTGGTTTTATGGCTTTTTAAAGAGAACACGCCGTTTATTTAAAATTGATTTTAAAAAATAGGTCCCGGTGAGTTTCTTGCGCCGGTTCTTCTCAGGTCTGAGGCATTAACTTTAGTGAACTGGTGGTAAATTATTTGACGTTCAAAAATTAAGCATGTAACTTTTTATTTTGAATAAAATTATTTGAATTTTTTTTTGAATTATAGATGTAAATTTTAGATTTTTCACTTTCTTTACTGAACATAAAAAATCGCATTATTAGTCTCATTATTTTACCTTACAAACGTAACAATTGACATTTAGGTTATATACTTACTGTCAGCAGTATATTGACTGTCCCTAGGTAAAGAATCGAAAGTGAAAAATTGTAATTTTCTTTTATTGCTGCTTTGAACTACTATTTAAAATTACATTTTATTTCACTTCTAAGCTACATGAGAAAGAAAATATTGTATTTTTTTATATTTTTCTGAATTTTGTATGAGTGATTATAAATATTAAAGATATAGGATAAAGATAAATTACAGATATACAAGATAAAACTTAAATTTACAATATTGAATAGCATACTGTACCAGAAATTTAAAAATTGATATGTATTATAATATAAATGTTAATTTTTTTTTTATTTCTTTTTCAGATTTTTGCAAGATAGGAGGTAGACGTGTAAGTAGGTAATATTTATAATATTTTAATCGGTAATTTATCATTATTAACTTTAAATATCTTAAAATCCAAATATTCTGCTTATTTTTTTGGGAAGAAAAGCAGAATAATGATCACTTTTTTAAAACATACAAACTAACTAAATCATATATTCCACTTATTTTTTTTAATTTCACACTGTATCCCGCACATAGCAGGATAGGCAGATCCCTCTGGCTTGGAACCTAGTTTTAGGACACTCCGTTCCCATTAAGACTTTCCGCCGAATCCTTGAGGTATTGCATGTTAAATGGCAGAACTCATCGCCGCCCTTGTTCCCAGAAAATATTAATTATACCATTTCTTCGAGTAATAATCGAACCCTTAACCTGTTCACTAAGCAACTCAAAATGATCTATAGTGATCGTTTACTATTAAAAAAAATCTTAGAACAAAATCTACACACTATCACATAAAACTAAGAAATGTTGATACACGAATAATCCTTACCATAAGCTAGACAAGCATTCTCATAGAATTTCCACAAGAATAATAGCCCTATCGAACACTCCATTTGGAATATTTGACACGACAAACTGTAGAAACGTAATGCCATTCAAACCTAGCCCATATTACCACCACATAAGGTGATGGGCAACACCCAATTTGCTCTTATGGAATCCTTTGAATCCAGTGTTTGCGTTTCGGCCAGGATTGTTTAGGCATTATTGTGTCTAATACAAGAAACGCACAAAGCCGTGTAGGTGTTCGGAATGGCTGGAAAATTACATGGGCACATTCTAGGCTATTATACCTTTTGTAAATTGCTGCGTTGACGTGTGAAACAGCCTGAACTATTCCACTGAACTTAGTATTGGTATCGACTGTTGTGCCCAAATGGGGTTAATAATGTTGACATCTAAATAAACTTGCTTTTGTGTATTATAATTTTGAATTTACTAAATTTTGTAATATAAACTTCACACTGCATACAGCAGGTTAGGCAGAGGGAGTTTCTCCGTTTCCCACTTTCCCCCGAATTTTTACAGACATTGCGTGATGAGTGGCGAAACTCAACGCCAGACTATTGCCTTAGTACCAGAACCAAGAAACAAAAATATTAATAAATTATTCCCCCGAGTGGGGATCGAACCCACAGCCATCGCATTACAGTCACATCCTTGTGCCTTTGCGCCACAATGGCCTTAATTTTCTAATATAATCAACGCCGCGCTTAACCTCGACACCAGAGCGAAGAAATGGAAATATAAATTTAAGTAAATATTTCATCTCCTCGAGTGGGGATCGAACCCACAACCAGTCGGTTTTGCAGTCACACCTCGTGCCGCTGCGCCACGACCGGCCTCATTAAAAAATAGTTCATCTAGCTTAACTGCGTGTGGCGTGTTCAGCGCCCCTTATTTTACTTGCATTGATAGATTTTTTTTCATAATAATTCTTTTTCATCGACATGGTTCTCCTTTCCTCTATCCACCCGGATCTTAACACTAACATCAGAGAGGGGAATCCCCCATGTCTACGCTGCTATGCCGAAGCAAATAAATTAATTTTTAACAAAAAAAAACAACTTCAAACAATAAACTAAAAAGTAAAAAAGAAATTTACTTAACATAAAGTAAAACGTGCTTTGATATTATTAAACAAAAATAAATAAAGAAAGATTTTATAATATGTCAAGCTGATGCTATAACAACCTTATGTACCTGTTTAGTTTACTTGGCACCGACTTCAAAAATATTAAAAAAAAGTACAGTCGACTTGATAACCTTTTTTTCTTACAGAAGTCGGTTAACTAATGTTTATAATGAAGCAAAAAAAAGCAAGGCCAGACGTGGCAGGGGCACAAAATGTGGCTGTAGAATCGACTGGTTGTGGGTTCGATCCCCACTCGAGGAGATAAAATAAGCGCGGCGTTGAGTTCTCCAGAATTCGGCAGAAAGTGGGGAACGGAGTGTCTTAACACTAGGTTCCCTCTGCCTACTCTGCTGTGTGCGGGATACAGTGTGAAGCTCTAGTGTCGCAGCAAAAGCGCGGCGTTGAGTTCAGCCACTCAACACACAATACCTCCAGAACTCAGCGGAAAGTTTGGAACGGGGTGTCTTAACACTAGGTTCCCATTGCCTACCCTGGTGTACGTGGGATACAACGTGAAGCTGATTTTTTCTGATCAAGCAAATTCAGTTATTCTTGATAATAATTTATGACAATTTTAAGTTAAATTCCTATATATTCTTAACTATAGTATAGTTGCGCAGAGACAGCGAAATATGGACTCCCTGTGGAGGTCCTCTATTCCAATTTATTATGCATACTAAATATGTTAAGCAATACGGCGTTGGTAACAATTCATTCTCGCTGAACTACACGCAATAATTGGTGAGGTATGCCTGAATACCTGCCACTTGTGGTCTTATTAAGTATAATGGGGCCCGTAATATTCATAATATTTTAAGAATTTGATATTATTAGACTCTACTTCTCTATTACTGCCTCCTTACAACATTCCCAGATTTCTATGTTTATGGTTTATAATGTAATTATAATTTGTATCAAATTTGAATTGGCACAACGTTGTGTTGTTGGTTGGAAAGAACCCGACTCCGTTCTTTTTATACTAGAGCAACCATTCCCCCCAATTGGAAATTGAACCCACAACCATAGGATTTAAAGTAAGACGCTTAGCTTAGCCTTTGACGTGGTATATTTATTTTTATACCAAATTTTACTTCTCATTCAACGTACAATGTTTAAAACTTTCTATTTATAAAGTCAGTTAAATACTTTTTTTGTTTTAAAAGCTTACAAAGTTTCTTATATACCTATAATAATAATAATAATGAGGCTAGTCGTGGCGCAGCGGTACAAAGTGTGACTGTAAAACCGACTGGTTGTGGGTTCGATCCCCACTCGAGCAGATGAAATATTTACTTAAATTTATATTTCCACTTCTTCGCTCTGGTGTCGAATCAAAAGTTGAGTTCTGCCACTCAACACGTAATGCCTCCAGAATTCGGCAGAAAGTGGGGAAAGGAGTGTCTTAACATTAGGTTCCCTCTGCCTATCCTGCTGTATGCGGGATGAAGCTGATTTATTTAATAATAATAATAATATATTATTATGTTGTATTATTATACTATTATTAGTTAATTTAGTTCGCAAACCTATCAATTGTCCCGTTGTAGAGCTATTACAAACGTCTTTATTCTTACAACCACCCATAGAGTTCATTTAAAAGTTAATTATAAAGATGAGAACTAAATAGATAAGCTTTATTAAAAGCATTACGTGGCGTTTTTGGTATATTTAACGGTAATGTCAAAGATCAATTTGTATCGTGGTGTATTTCGATAGCACTGAAAGGTCGCAGGTTCGTTTTGATTTTTAATTTTTTTATATTGTTTTATGTTTTTTTTTGTTCATATCGAAACAGCTTGTACTATATTGGCCGATTAAAAACATAAAATATTGTGCATTAAAAATTTCGTACTTATTCAAATTACTTGAAATTTTTTATATTTACGATTTTTGTTAGCGCTGTGACCCGAACAAAGCAGGGTAGGCAGAGAGAACCTGGGAATCTAGTGTTAAGACACTCCATTCCCATAAAGACATTTTCATTCCTCATTTTCCGCCAATTTCTCGAGACATTGCGTGTTTAATGGCGGAACTCAATTCTGCGCTTTGCCTCATTATTAGAGAGATGAAATGAAAGTACTAAATATTTCATTAACTCGAGTAGGAGTAGAACCCGCAACCTGTCAAGTTTATAGTCACATACTAGTGCCCCTGCGCCACGACTGGCCTCTATCTATATAATATTTAAATGAAATACTTTTTATTTGTCATATAAATATAAGATTTTTTGTGATTTACATTGTATACCGCACATACCAGAGTATGTAGAGAAAAACTAGAGCTAAGTCACTCTGTTAACCATTTTCCGTCGAATTCTGGTGGCGTTGAATGTAGCGTGGCGGAACTTAACACCGCGCTTTGCTTCTATACCAGATATTTTATTTAATAAAATAGAATATTTTCTCCTAATGCTGCGTGTAAAGCTGCAGCACAAACTAGTCAACCCACAAGAAGCATAGCGTGACCCAAAATGATATAATGCCGTGTACACGCAGATTGGTTGAGTACAGCAATTACAAAGTCTATCCAGCAGCAGGTGCTTTGGTTATGTAGCACAGATTGTAAAATTTAATATTTTCTATAGAATATATAATAAATGTTGTAATTTTTTTTTTGCTGTAGAAAAGACCTATTAGTACATCACTTCGTTCTTCTTTTCTAATAAAAAAATACAGCCGAATTGATCCTTTTCTTACAGAAATCGGTTAAAAAGACCCGAACAACCCTAACCCTAAAAACAAATACCGTTACTGCGAAATCCAATTTCGATTTCAATTCAGCCTTATAATAAATTATTATCTTTGTGAATATACGTAAATTGAGGCCAATCGTAGCGCAGGGGCACAAAGTGTCACTGTAAAACCAACTGGTTGTGGGTTGGATCCCCATCCGAGGAAATGGAATATTTATTTAAATTTATATTTATATTTCTTTGCTCTGGTGTCGAGGCAAAGAGAGGCGTTGAGTTCCGCCACTCAACATGCAATGCCTTCAAATTTCGGTGGAAAGTGGGGAACGGAGTGTTTTGACACTAGGTTAAGCTGCCTATCCTGCTTCGTGAGGGATAAAACGTAAGGCTGATTTTTTTTATATTAAAAAGAGGAAAAATTATGAAAAATTTTAGTAATTGCATGAATACACATGAATTATAAATTCATTTACTTAAAACATACAACATTTAAAAAATATTTATATATTTACTGAAAATTTTCACCTTTTTCCAATATAAAAAATCGATTTCAAAATACTCCGTTTCGATTTTATGTTATGTTTATTGCAGTGCAGTAAAAAATACATATCAGTCGAAACTAAAAGTTAAAAATATTTTAAAATGGGCGTACCTTTACTTTAATTAAACCAAGAATAGCGTTCACGTTCACCACTCACAACACAACTTCTTGTAGTGGGAGTACATTAAACATTCTTTTTACCAATTTCGTGAAAAAAAAATATACCAACAAAGTAAATATTTAAAAGAACCCATTCAATATCCTTATAGAGAACCGAATAAAAAATTCAACAGATCAAAAAAACCGAATTACACAGGGCCTTATAGTGAGCCTCAGTAAAGAATGCGAGTCATACAAAAATGCCAATGAAATTTATTATGAGTTCCGCGCGTCAATTATACACTTGTACGTTTCGAATGTAATTTTAACTTTATTTAAAAAAACAAAATAAAATCAGCTTCACGCTGTATCCCGCACACAGCAGGGTAAGCAGAGGGAACTTAGTGTTAAGACACTGCGTTCCCCACTTTCTGCCGAATTCTGGAGGCATTGCGTGTTGAGTTGCAGAACTCAACGCTGCGCTTAACCTCGACACCAGAGCGAAGAAATGGAAATATAAATTTAAGTAAATATTTCATCTCCTCGAGTGGGGATCGAACCAGTCGATTTTACAGTCACACTTCGTGCCGCTGCGCCACGACTGGCCTCAAATTTAACTTTATTTAATCTTCTCTTTTTAGGGCTCCGTACCCCAAAAGGTAACAAGGGGACCCTTATAAAATTAATATGTTCTCCGTCTGTCCATATGTCACGATCATTGATCTCGAGATCAACTGGAGGTATCGAGTACTAATGTCAATATCAAATATTTTGATCTATGGCCATTTGAAGCGGTGCAAGCAGAGCAAGTAGAAACAAATTATGACAAACTTTTAATTGTAGTTCATTTAATGCAAATTGAGTGCATGTGCCCGCAAACTTAAGCTTGTCAACTTTTAAAAACTGTATTTTCCGTTGAGCTATAATCCTCAAATTGATACCCTCGGTGGGTGAGTCCTACTCGCACTTAACAATTTTTTTCATATTTCATAATAAATTTTACTTTGTGGAACTAGATTGCATCAGGCAATTTTCTCGACTTAAAAGTTATAATCATTAATATATTTTGCCTTATCTGTGCCATTTCTATGTTTTTAAATGCTTGTAATTATTGTAATATGGAGTACTTTGTCAATTTCTATAAATTATAATGAAAGATAACAAACAATATTTATTTGTTTGTCTGTGATATAAACGTAAAAAATATATACTTACGCGGTTCACCTCTATAAAATTTGTGGATTTTTTAAAAATTACTAATGTCAGATAAGATTATTATTATTATTAAGGCCAGTAGTGGCGCATGGGCACCAGCGTGCAGCTGTATACGCTACAGGTTGTGTGTTCGATTCCCACTCGAGTAAATTAAATATTTAATATTTTCATTTTCTTCACTCTGGTAATGCCCCGATTTCCGCCATACAATTAGCAACGTCCCCGAAACCTGGCGGAAAGTTGGGAATATCACCAGATTCCCAGGTTCCCCCTGCTTACTATGCTATGTACGGGATACAGTACAAAAAAAAATAAAAAATAAAATTAGATTCACGCTGTATCCCGCACACAGCAGGGTAGGCAGAGGGAACCTAGTGTTAAGACACTCCGTTCCCCACTTTCTGCCGAATTCTGGAGGCAATGCTAGTTGAGTGGCAGAACTCAACGCCGCGCTTTGCCTCGACAGCAGAGCGAAGAAATGGAAATATAAATTTAAATAAATATTTCATCTCCTCGAATGGTGATCGAACCCATAACCAGTCGGTTTTGCAGTCACACCTCGTGCCGCTGCGCCACGACCGGCCTCAAGATAAATATCTTCAACAATTTATTTATTTATACTTCCCTTTGTCAATTTTATTCTTATTTACTGCCCCAGTTATTTATTGGGTAATATGTATGTATGTTTGTCCCACCAGAACACGTTACACAAAAAACCACATTACAATTAAAAATAAATGCAAAAAATAAAGATTGCTGCTATAATATTTATATAATAAATATTTACTGAAAAAAATAAATTTGCTGATAGAACTTCCACATTAACCTCTGTTCTGTTGAAAGCAACCTCAGTATAAAATGTAAATATATGGTAGTTTCTTGGACGGTTAGAATTAAATCACGCAGAGATGTTTGAAATTGTTGTTGAAAATACAAGTGTTTATAATATACGGCTTATATGAAACTTTCTCTTTTTTTATATTCGCGCTGTATACCGCAGATAACAGCGTAGGTATAAGGAACCTGGGAACCTAGTGGTAAGACAACTCCGATCTCATTAAAACACTTAGGTATCTACCCCACTTTCCGCTGAATTCTCGGGACACAGTGTATTGAGTGGCGAAGATCTATATCGCGCTTTGCCCCTTTACCAGAACAAGAAAATGAAGATAACATATATTTCATTCTCTTGAGTAGGAATTGAACCCACTACCGTCGCGGTTACAGTCACACGCTAGTAACCCTGCGCCACGAAGGCTTCATATGAAACTAAATGTATTGAAATTTCATATACTGTATATATTTTAAGCAGTAGTAGTAGTGAGGCCAGATATGGCTCAGGGCCACAAAATGTGCCTGTAAACGCGACTGGCTGTGGGTTCGATCTCCATTTGAGTAAATGAAATATTTATTTAAATTAATATTTTCATTTCTTCGCTCTGGTGTCAAGGCAAAGCGCGATATTGAGTTCTGACACTAAACACACAATGCCGCCAGAATCCGGCGGAAAGTGGAGAATGGAGAGTCTTAACACAAGGCTCCCTCTGCCTGTTACATGCAGGATACAGCGTGAAGCAAAAAAAAGAAGTAAAATTACAAAATCTATAATGTAGCGATGTGTGATAAATCAACAACATATTAAATCGTAAATCTGCTATATATGGTATTGCGTCAGCTAAATCACTCGCGCTCTAACAACTTGTGTCTCAGTAACTAAGGATAAATAAATCCTGTAACACCAATATATGTAATAATTTAATATTATTTCACTTTTGATTTACAGTATTTTAGAAAAATTCTTTTTTTGTTGTTATATTAATAAAGGCAAAAGAAGTCTCAGAAGACTCTCCGTTCTCTATTATCCAAACGGATTAAAGATATTACATTTTGAGTGGGAAAACTCAACGCCGTGACTCTTACTTGAGTGTTGAAATAAAAATAATTTAATTTTTGTAAGTGGGGATAGAACTCACAACCATCGCTTTCAGTTAGTTTGTATTTAAATTTATGTAATAAATGTTAAAATTATAAAATTTATTACATAAATAACATCGCTGTAAAAACGGAAAATGGAGAGATGTCAAGCGTACGTCGGCGTTGAGTTCCGCGACTCAACACTGACGCAACCGCGACGCAATGCCTCCAGAATTCGGCGGATAATGGGGATCGGAGTGTCTTAACACTAGATTGTCTCTGCCTACCCTGCTGTGTGCGGGATACAGCGTGAAGCTGATTTTTATTTTTTAAATAAAAGAAACCGTCGTGTGCAGGTTACAGCGTGAGGCTAAAAAATATGTTTCCCTTAAACTACGGGAGCGAAACCACAGCTATAAGCTACTTTTTACATAAAGTTAACACCTAGCAAGTATTTAACTCTATAAAATTTCTTCTAAAGGCAATAGAACGTTCGATCTCGAAATGGCGTCAAGTGATAAAGATAATATCAAAACATCATTAGTGCAAGTGACAAATGCAAAAACTACAAGCACTTAAAATACCAATTACAAAAAGGAAAACTGAGCTAAGAAAATCTAAGGTCAACTAACGTTTACTTCACCATTGTAAGCCTTAAAAGGGAGGAATGTAATATTTCTTTTGAAGAGAGAGATTCATCTGAAGAGTAGGCAGAGTAAACTTAGTGATAAGACACTTCGCTCGTCACTTTCTACAGAATTCTGAAGGCATTGCGTGTTGAGTGGCGAAACTAAACACCAAAGCGAAGAAATAAAAATATTAAAGATTTCATTTCCTTGGGTGGAAATCGAACCCACAACCAGTGGTGCTTACAGTTTCTCGCTTGTGCACCTCCACGCCTGGCCTGTATTTAAAAAAAATAGTTTTTTTTTTGACTCTAATTGGAAATGTTGCATATTTAGTGACTTATGTCAAGGCCGAGCTATAAACAATGAATTTAGTCTACCAACGAAAACTGCCTATAATTTTGAACAACTTTTACTAATGCTATATCTCATTATTTCTTTCAGCTTAGGTGTACTATTATAAATCTATATCAGGTATTCAAGACAAAACCTACTATATCTAAGACCCTATAACCTACTCAAATTTAAAGATATCACCAAATTCATCCAAGAATTCCGAACATATGCGTCTTCAAACAAACGGACAAACAAAAATTTTAAAATCGTAGTATATTCGCAAACTATTGCATTTTTTCATTAAATTTTAAATGATTATTTCATCAAAATATTTAATGTACAGACACATTTTTTATTATTTTATTATAATCTATGGATGGACAAAGAAATAAATAAATGTATTTTGCAATAGTGTCTCAAAGTATCTATTTTCCTTATACAAAACAAAACTTTTTCCACCTGCAAAATAACGAGATAACTACAAATATCCTTAAATTCCAAACAAAGTCTAGGACTTTTAAAGTAACGATCAATCATTAGAGTCGAGGCGTCAGCAGGTTTTTTATAATCGACAGCTTTATCACAAGTGGCACTGGTAATTGCCTTAAGCGCTGATGTGGACACGATAAAAAACCTTACACTCTCACGACTTCTAGTGTCAATAAAATGTTCATTTTTGCTAACTATGCTCTTATTTTTTTAGGGTTCCGTACCTCAAAAGGTAAAGACGGAATCCTTATAGGATCACTTTGTTGTCTTTCTGTCAAGACTATTTACCTAGAGATTTCTTAATGGTATCAAGTTAAAATTAATATGAAATATTTAGATATAGTCTCTAGAAGCCTAAAAAAATCAAGCTTCTAAGGCAACCCAATCAAAAGATACTAGCTAGCATTTATGCATCGATATTGCTGCATTTTGTGAGAAATTTGCAGCTGTATTTCCCGTGGATTTATAGTTCAAAGGAATTGGGCACAAAGTAAGAACTTATAGTACAAATGAAGGAGAAAAACGGAAAAATTAAAATTTATATTTCTTTCATAAAAAAAATTACAAACTTATATTTGTACTTCAATTCATACAAAATGAATGCATATGCTCGCTAACTTAAGTTAGTCCACTGTTTTTAAAAGTTGTACCTCTCGTTGACCTACAATTCTGAAATTGATACGGAAGCCTCCGTGGGCGAGTCCGACTCGCACTTAACCGGTTTTTTCTTTGGATAGAAATATTTGAATATGATTTGTAAATTTGTGATAACCAATTACAATCTCGTTATTTTGATTATAAAAAAAAACATAATATTTAAACCAATTAAAGTTCTTATATAAAGTATTGAACTTCATTAGTGGATGTTGATTTGACATTTTTTTATTTATCTATAACATTTTATTATATTTACTACAGAATGTAAAAGAAATTGTTATCAAGTGATAGTGCTAATTACGATAGTTAGTAAAGCCTGCCTGTAGACATGACGGCTGTGGGTTCAATTCTCATTCGAGAAAATTATTGTTTTAATTATTTATTTCTATTTATCCGTTCTGGTAGACAAAACGCGGCGTTGAGTTCCAGCAGCAAACTCAACATTCAATCGAAATTTCTCGAAAATTTGACGGTAAATGGGGAACGGAGGTTCCATTCTTTCAGGCTGACAGGGTTGCTGTATAAAAGTGATATGGGCAGCGATAAGTGAAACCAATAAATGCCGGTTACCCTACATTTTTTAATAAAATGTTCATTATTATATACTAGAAGTGATCTTTATATCTTAATCCACTCTGCAATGTAGGAAAAGCGTGGAGCTGTAAAAAATAATACTAATGGGATTCAAACCAACTACACCTTTTGATTCTACCACCACGGCACATATCGTCTGCTTAGAGATTAAACCTGCTAAATCCTTTGGTTGTTTATTTTAATACCATTAAAAAGTATACAAGATTGACCTTTATTGTATTTCTTACAGTAGACAATACTAATTTTCGAAATTATAAAAATGGTGAGGCCAGTCGTGGCGCAGGGGCACAAAGTGTGACTGCAAAACCGACTGGTTGTGGGTTCGATCCCCACTCGAGGAGATGAAATATTTATTTACATTTATATTTTCATTTCTTCGCTCTGGTGTCGAGGCAAAGCGCGGCGTTGAGTTCCGGTACTCAACACGCAATGCATCAAGAACTTGGCGGAAAGTAGGGAATGGAGTGACTTAACACTAGGTACCCTTTGCCTACCCAGCTGTATGCGGGATACAGCGTGAAGCTGATTTAATTTATTTTTTATAAAAACGCTCTAACTAATAATATAGTTTTTATTCATAGTTTTTAAAGGCGAGCCGTGGCGCAGTGTGTGATTGTAAACGCCACTGGTCGCGAGCTCGGACGATCGCTGAAATGATATATTTATTTAAATTTCTCTTTTCATTTCTTTCTTCTGGTACCTAGGAATCTCGGCATTGCGCCACTCAACACGCAATACCTCCAGAATTCGGCAGAAAATGGAGAACGGAGTGTCTCAACACTATGTTTCTCTAATTTACTATGTGCAGGATATAGCGTTCAGTCCGTACAGTTTTTAGAACGGTGTTTGTCTCTCCTGAGTGTTCGCTTAATAGGTTGTTAGCAGGTTTACACTCTAAGCCGACAATATATGATTGTATTTAATTAAATTACAAAGCTTAAAGTTTAAAGAGCGATTAAAACTTTATTATTATTTGACGGCGATACGAAAAATTATGATCTTAACAGGGAACGTGATAGTAAGGAGCCATTTTATTTTATAGCTTATAAAATCTTAATGGTATAATGGGATGCTATACATTCAAAATACATCAATACGTTTTTTTTTTTATCAAAATCATATTCACGCTGTATGCAGCAGTGGGAAGCTAGTGTTAAGACACTCCATTCCCCACTTTCCGCCAAAATTTGGAGGCATTGCGTAGTGAGTGGCGGAACTCAACGCCACGGTTTGCCTTGACACCAGAGCGAAAAAATTTGAATATAAATTTAAATAATTTCTTGAGTGGTGATCGAACCCACAACCAGTCGATTTTGCAGTCATACTTTGTGCCTCTGCGCCGCGACTGGCCTTTTTTTATTAAAAAATATTTTATTTAAATTTAAATGAAAACTATACATACCATGAGGCCAGTTGTGGCACAAGGTTACAAGCGTTCGACTGTACGGGACAGTTTGTGGGTTTGATTCCCACTTGAAGAAGAAATGAAGAAATGAACTATTTTATATTTTTATTTCTTTGCTTTGGTTTCGTGGCAAAGCACGGCGTTGAGTTCCGCCATTCAATGCAATGTTTCCAGAAATAAACGGGAAATGAGGAATAGAAATGTCACCATGGAACTTAGCATTGGGTTCCCGGGTTCACTCTGCCTACGCTGCTATTTGCTTTATCTGCTAAATTAAATTAAGACCCATATATAAGGAACTAGAATTAAGACACTCTATTTTCTCCTAATTTTCGTGGTATTTATTCCCTTTTTTTTTACAAGGACACGAATAAAAATACAATGAGGACCGAACCCGCAAACATAGAGTTTACAGTCAATCCAATAACAAAACACCTACAGTATCAGGAAAAACCTACGAAATATAAATATTAAGTATATACAAATGAAGCAAATCAAGCGTTGTTTGATAAAAAATTAATTAGAAACATACACCAATTAAAATGCTAACGGCAGCGTGTATGACATATCTCTATAATAACAAGACGATCGCTTTGACGCGTTGAATAAAATCCTAGCGGTATAGAGATTGATCTGGAGATTACTTTTTATTTGTTTGTAAAAATTAATTAATAAAAACGGTAGCTAAGTTAATGTTTTGGAAATATATATTTTTAATATTATGATGGAGGCATACGGGATATAGCAGAGTAGGGAACCTAATGTTACGATACTCCGTTCCTCAAGCGCTCGTCAAATTTCGAGATATTACCATACTTTGTTTTCTATCAGAGCGAGTAATTGGTATGTGAAATTCGGAAAATTAAAATTCGATTTACGAAAACGATTGTAATTACAATTTAAAAATTCGCGTTTGTTGTATGAGAGCCTCCTTTAATATTTATTTTCTTTAGTTTTTTATTATTTGTTGTTATTAAAAAAAAATAATAATAGATACCTCTTGTTATAATACTTTTGCCCTGAAATGGCAAATTCGAATTTCACAAGGACATTTAGAACTTTTTTAGTTTTCCCGTTTTACCCTTTGGGTAAAAGCACCCGGAACCCTAAAAAAATTACAGCAAAAACCAAAGCCTCAATTACTATCATTAATATATTCCAAAATACATTCCATTCAGATTTCTATACAATAAACAAACTTCGGAAACAGCTCGTATAGTATAGAAGCTGTTTTATAATGTCAGATAATAACATATGTATGTATCGAGATGTTATCGTGTCGAGATTGGCGTTTTATCTCCGACGAGATCGTAGAACGAGATGGTTGTTGATACGCTAGAGCTATGCTTTAATCCATAGGCATATGTACGTGTATTGCACAGTTTCACGCTTTTTCACGAATATACAACCTCCACCTCCTCTGCACGACGACAGCCTTTATATCATGTAATCGAATAACTTGTAAAAAATGGCAAACTGGAATTTCACAACATTTTTTATTATTTCTTAATTATTTGTTATTGCCGCACCAATCGTTTTGACAGTCTGTACGCTTCTAAATAAAACTACATTTTGTCAAACTCTGTAGGTATTGCGTATTGAGTGGCGGAACTCAACGCCACGCTCTGTCTCGAGCTCTGCCAGAGCAAAGTAATGAAAATATTAAAAAAAAAAAAAAAAAATTCTTTATAATTTGTAATTGCCCCACCAATCGTTGTATGTTTCTAAATAAAACTGCTTTCTGTAGGCATTGTATTGAATGGCGGAACTCAACGCCACGCGCCGCCTCGACACCAGAGCGAAAAAACGAAAAAAAAATAAATATTTCATTTCCTCGAGTAGGAATCGAACACACATCCTGTTGCACTTAAAGCCACAAACTTTTGTTCTGCCCACGGAACAAAAACATTACAACATTATTATGTCGTCCAATGTAGTTTAGTATATAAGGAAACTGGCCACATAAGCAGATTTTATAAATCCACCTGCATTATTTCTTCTTTACTTGCATATCAGTAAAATATCTAAAAGATAAACTTTGTCTACGGCTATCTTCCAGATAACATATCTATCGGCGTATGTTTAAAGGATAAACATCTCGTTAATATCTTGTTTTAACTTAATCTAGGGATAATAATATACAAAAATGTCGTATCGACCGTTCGTTTGTGGAACGGTAAAAAAATTACTTAACTAAGCTTTGGTTAAGTCATTCGTTTTTATAATAAACGTTAAAGGTGTGTAATGTAAAGAATTTTCACTATATTTAATGTTAATTAAGCATTTATCGAGCAATTTATCATAATAATATGGCTGTATTAGATGCACTTGTAGGCGTCACTTAGTATATACATTGTATTTTAGTGTTCAAGATAGGATAAGGAGACAACAAAAAGAGTAAATAAAAGCCAAGCGAGTTGTCATATTTAAAAATATTAATAGATGCCGTTGTGGTACAGAGGCATAATCTTGCAAGTGTTAACGCGAGTGCTGTAGGTTCGAATCCCCTCGGAGGTATAAAATATTAATTAATATAAAAATAAAAATAAATAAATGGTGAATTGAATCCAGTTGTGGCTCAGGGGCACAAAGTGTGACTGTGAAATCGACTGGTTGTTGGTTCGATCCCCACCCGAGGAAATGAAATATTTACTAAAAAATTATATTTCCATTTCTTCCAGGTGTCGAGGCAGAGCGCGACGTTGAATTCTGCCATTCAACACATAATGCCTCCAGAATTCGGCAAAAGGTGGCTTAATGCTAGGTTCCCTCTGCCTACTATAATAAAATAATAAAGACATGTGAATTTTAAGTTTTAAATGCAAAGACCTTAGTTACTATTAAATACTTACTATAATAAAAACTAACTATATAATTTGCGTGTTTAAAGTGTTAAGAAGATAATGTTGGTATGACGTGACGAGAAATATTTTAAAGTAATGGGCCGTAATAAGTAGAGTATAAATGTTATATTACTGTTACAGAAGCCGTCGTGGCGCAGGGGTAGAAGGATGTGAGTGTAACGCGACGGTTGTGGGTTCGGTCTCCATTCAAAGGAATATATTGTTATTTCTTAATTTTGAGGCCAGTTGTGGCGCAGCGGTACGAGGTGTGACTGTAAAACCGACTGGTTGTGGGTTCGATCCCCACTCGAGGAGATAAAATGTTTACTTAAATTTATATTTCCATTTCTTCGCTTTGGTGTCGAGGTTAAGTGCGGCGTTGAGTTCTGCCACTCAACACGCAATCCCTCCTGAATTCGGCAGAAAGTGGGGAACGGAGTGTCTTAACACTAGGTTCTCTCTGCCTACCCTGCTGTGCGGGATACAGCGTGAAGCTGATTTTTTATTTATTCTTAATTTTTTTCATTCCTTCGCTCTGGCTCTGATTCCACCGCTTAACACGCAATGCTTCAAAAAATTCTTCGGAAAGTGGTTAAAGGAGTGACTTAACAGTAGGTTCCGTTTGCATATCCCGCTGTATACGGGATACAGCGTGAAGCTGATTTTATTTTGTAAAAGTTATATACATTTTGTACTGCAATGACCACGGTCATTTTATCCTTTTTACAACCGTTTCCCAATATCTTTTTTGAGGTTAAATACCTCAAAAAAGATATTAAAGGGACAATTTGGATCTTAATATACTAGGAGTATTAAAAATCAGCTTCACGCTGTATCCCGCACACAGCAGGGTGAACAGAGGGTTGCTCCCGCTGAGTTCTGGAGGCATTGCGTGTTTAATGGCGGAAAACAATACCCAGGTTCGAACCCCACTCGAGGAAATGAAATATTTATAATAGCCACGTAGAGAAAATGGAGAACGGTGTGTAGATACAGCGTAGAGATATGCATAGATAAATGAAGAAAATATATATATAACACAATCTGATTGCCCAAGAAAATACATAAAAATACATACCAATCGAATTGAGAACCTCTTTCTTCTGAAGTTAGTTAAATAGTAAAGTGAAGTTTCAAATTTAACGCCATTCATTTCCACTTACCGATTTATATTTATACCGATTTATATAGATATAATAGCATATTTTTTTATTCATTATATGAATGTGATTCATGAAACATAAACGTGTGTACGATAGTAAATTAAATAAGGGCTCTATCCACTTAAAGTTAAACAAAAAATCTCAATTAGGATCGATTAATTTGCAAGATTAAATCGTTTAAACTATGTTTGGAAGTATTGGATGTTGTAAAAACAGATTTAAATACAGAATAGTACCGGTCGGCGGTGGACAAGTTGTTATATGATGCATTCAATGCAAATTTGGACAAAAACGGATGCTATTACGCTGTATTCATTTCTTAATAGCTAATACATTATATGGATACGATATATGTCAATCTTTTTGTATGCAGTTTCATGGATGGATAGAATATATTAAAAAAATATGTTATACTAATCAGCTTCACGCTGTATCCCGCAAACAGCAGGGTAGGCAGAGGGAACCTAGTGTTAAGACACTCCATTCCCCACTTTCTGCCGAATTCTGGAGGCATTGCGTGTTGAGTGGCAGAACTCAACGCCACGCTTTGCCTCGACACCAGAGCGAAGAAATAGAAATATAAATTTAAGTAAATATTTCATGTCCTCTAGTAGGGCTCGAACCCACAACCAGTCGATTTTACAGTCACACTCTGTGCCACGACTGGCCTCAAAATATGTTGTTATATTTATATGTCAATAATTAATATTTTTTTAACATGATTTTTACAACTTAGTGTTTGTTGTCTCTGTAGGAATAGTTTTATTGAATTGAATTCATAAAAATGAACATAGCAAGAGAGAATGATATTTATAATTTTTTTGATTCCCTATTATTGCAAAGTAACAGGGAACAACACTTCACTCTCTTCTCCAGTGTAGCGTAGAATTGTATAGACGTGGGCGAAGTCAAATCAGCGAGGTCCATTCTATTTAGTTTCCAAGACCTATCCAATAGATAGAATAGAGATAAAATATAAAAAATGTGGGTGGGGTGGGAGAATAAAAAAAGATTTTATTTTTTACGAAAATAACGTTCTTCGACTTGCTAAATTCTTATAGTAAAGATTTGTAATCAATTTATAATCTGCTTGTTCATACCGATCCTGTTTCATGCCGATTTTTATATAAATCAATACAATCATAAAATTTTGTCGTGAAGAATAGAAAATACGTCCCGCGAGGCCCCTTTTTTAGGCCTCCTACCTACGTCGCTGCTTTTCCCTACGTCCCCCTAATTTAAGAGATTTTGCGTGTTGAGTGGCAGAACTCGATGGCACGTTTTATAGACATGGCACACCCAGAGCGAAAAAAGGCAAATAATTAATTTCAAAAATCGAACTCACAACTGTGGCGGTTAAGTCAGATGACGTCCTACTGCTCAATGATAGCCCGATTGTTTGTGTTTATATATTAAATCGTTTTTACTATATATTTGCAGATCGAAGATTCGAACTGGAAAGAAGTATTAAGAAGTTGAGGACAGTGGACGAGACGAACGACTTAAGCAGAGTCCGTAGCGTTTGGCTCTCCTTTCTCTCTGGCCACTCCGCTAGTGACAATGCGTTAAGGTAAAAAAAAAATTACACTAAAAATTGCATTCCAATAAATTCGTTTGCCCCGTTTAATAGATACATTTAACCCAATATTGTATAGTAGTATGCTAATACATTTGAAGAAAGCACAAAATTAAATAAAGTCACAGTCAAAAACTATATATTTTTAAATAATTATTACAATTTTTTTCATTTAAAAAAAAATAAAAATCAACTTCACGATGTATCCCGCAAACAGCAGGATAAGCAGAGGAAACCTAGTGTTAAGACACTCCGTTCCCCATTTTCAGCCGAGTTCTAGAAACGTTGCGTGTTGAGTGGCGGAACTCAACGCCGCGCTTTACCTCGACAACAGAGTAAACAAATGAAAATATAAATGTAAATAAATATTTCACTTCCTCGAGTGGAGACTGATTTTTTCAATTTTTTCCATGATAACATTAAAAAAAATCCCACTATTTTAACTTTGCTGACATAATTTTATTTGTGTACTCCTCAAGTAAATGAAATGTGATTGGCCATCTTTTAGAGACCGGCCGTATTATAGATTATTTTTATTTTTATTGCCAATTAAATTCAAAATCCAATATGGCAGCTACATGACAATATAAATTAAAACCATATATGTATTGTTATTGAGACCAGACCTGCCTAAAAAAAAATATATAATTATTATAAAATATTTTTGTAGCACTATAAAAATAGAGGTCAGTCGTGACGCAGGAACGCAAACTGTGACTGTAAGCACGACAGGTTGTGGGTTCGAGTCCCACTCGAAGAAATAAAATATGGTGTCATGAAATGAAATATGCTGGTGTTGAGGCAAGGCTCGCCGCTGAGTTCCGTTACGCAAGCAAGCCTCAAAAATTAAACGAAAAGCGGAGAACAAAGTGTCTTAACACTAGGTTCCCGCTGCCTTCCCTACCCCACCATAGCGTGGATATAGCGTGAAATTAAAAAAATAAACACAAGTTACAGAATTTCTTACAAATAACACCAATTTATCTCAACGACAGACTTTTGCCTTCGTGCTAGAGCGTAGAACTGAAAATATTAATAAATATAATAATTCATTCCCTCAAATGTAGATCGAACCCACAACTATCGCATTACAGTCACACACACACACATTGTGCCCCTGGGCCACGACGGCCTCAAATAAACGGTAAAATACGCCTTCCTGTCTAATGAACCTAAACCACAATAAATGAACAAATAAGTGAACGTTGGACCGTTCGGACGCGATATATGGCGCGACAATAAATACGTAACGGCGTATAAAACTGGGAGCGATAGAGATATCTCACTTCTGCGTTTTGCTACTTTGAATTGGCGCGTGCTATCACAGAAACACTAAAATGCGAAACTTGCCCTATTTTTTTCTATTATTATATGGATTTTATTGTATAAAAGTAAATTATTTTTTTAAAGCTACTTACTAATAAGGACTCATATTTTTTTTTAATTTTACATAAACTTATATTCAAATAAAAGAGAGTATAGATAAAGATAAATTCCGAAATAAAATCACTGTTCACGCATATGGCTTCAAATTCCATCCAAAGGCTATTTTGTGAGGCAAAATCGTTCCTAAATAAATTCTTAGGCATCTCCTCTATTTTAACTTACCAGACAAGAAAAACAAAAAATAATCACGTTCCACACGAAGTGATGGGTGACAACTAGTTTATAATTCGCACACAGCAAAATAACCTGATCTTAAGACACTTCGTTCCCCATTTTCCACCGAATTCTGGAGAAATTGCTTGTTGAGTGGCGGAACTTAAAGAAATTAAAATAATTAATTTCCCCGAGTGGTGATCGAACCCACAACCAGTCGCGTTTACAGACACACTCTGTGCCACGACTGGCCTCAGTATAAATAACTATAGGTATTAGGTATTTCAAATCACTGACAATTTGGTGAACTTCCAAGTCTTCGTAGCACAAACACCGATAGTGGTCCAGGCTACCCAGCCATTAGCCGCAGATAGCGACATCTACCGAGTAACTAATACCCGGTGTCACACCCGCATTAGGTTCCACTTAACTAGATTAGATTCAAAATTGTTAATTATATTGCTTGGGTTTAACTTAGTTTGTCTTTATTCTGACGGTTCTTTTGTTTTTGCCGATGACGATTTTCCCTTTGGGGATGTATTTTTGAAATTAATTTATAAATTTTTGGGCCTAATTTTTATTTTATTTTATATAAAAGTATAAGTCGTTATTTGTATATATATTTTTATGTATAAAGTAAAATGTAGATATGATTTACTTCTTTTAAACTCGTCCGTCCTAAACTGTTAAGGCCGTCGTTCGACTCTATACATGACCATTGGTAGTTAGAATTGCACTCGATGGTAAAAGTCCCAGTACACTATTCTCATTTCTCTGTAAATTATTTTCGATCTGATTATATATGACAAACTGCAGCGTTAAGTTTCGCTCGAGGAAATGTAATATTTAATATTTCCAATCCACACCAACGTTGCAATGCCTCCAGAATTCAGCGGAATTAAGCGAACGGAAGTGGCCTAATAGGAAGGAAATTTTAAGACATTTCTACAGTATTCAGACATTAGGTTCCCAGGTTCCCTTTGCCTACCGTACTATGTGCGGGATGCAGTGTGAAGCTAAGAAAAAGGAACACGAATGTAGCAAATCTTAGAAGTATTATCTTATATAGTCTAGTAATCTTATATACTCATACCTTATATAGCCAGTCGTGGCGCAGCTGCACAATGCGTGACTGTAAAACCGACTGTTTGTGGGTTCGATACCCACTCGAGGAAATATTTACTTAAATTTATATTTCCATTTTTTCGCTCTGGTGTCGAGGCAAAGCGCGGCATTGAGTTCTGCCACTCGACACGCAATGCCTCCGGAACTTGGCGGAAAGTGGGAAACGGAGTGTTTCAACACTAGATTCCCTCTGCCTACCCTGCTGTGTGCGGGATACAGCGAGAAGCTGATAAAAAAATAAAGAAATCTTATATAGTGCAGATAAAATGAACGCCAATCACAGAATTCAATCCATCTTCTTCAAGCTTACAAATATATCAATAACTTAATGTTGATTATCAATAAACTGACATTAAACGTTTCTAGTTCTAATTAGCGACCACTACCCGGTGACCACTGACCACTGAACGTAATGTCTAATAAAATGGTCTGTAATGGCACATTATGGTCTAGTTCTAGATCTGCTGATACCCTGTAGCTGGTAGCCATGTCTGATTTATTTCGAATTGATTTTACAGAATGTTAATTGATAATAAAATAAATTTGTTAATTTTCTTCGTATGTTTCTTTAGAAATTGCTGTTTTTAAGGAGTTATATGGTTGATAGGATTTTGATTGTGATTTGAGATGCTTTTTGGAAAATAATTTTGATAAGGATGTCCCAATTTGGTTATAAATTTTGTTACCTAAAAAGGTGAAATTTATGTTTTTTTTTGTTTAGCTTCACGCTTTATATCGGATTTATTCGAATAAACAGATAAAGGAAACGTAGTAGTATTCCACTATATTATTAATATAATAAATTAAAAATATATATATTCATACTTTAATGACCTTTGGTGGACGGCTACAGTGTAAAGACGCACAAATCACAAATCTTCATAGAAACCTCCTTTGTTTCTCAATAACAATGTTTCATTTAAAATTAATTTTCTTTTTCAATAATCAAATTAAATAAGCTTCACGCTGTGTCCCGCACACGGCAGGTTAGGCAGATGGAACTAGTGTTAAGAAACTGCGTCCGCTTTCCGCCGAATTCTGGAGGCATTGCGTTCTGGCGGAACTCAACCCCGCGCTTCGCCACGACACTATAGCGAAGAAATAGAAACATAAATTTAAGTAAATATTTCATTTCCACGAGTGGAGATCGAACCCAAAACTAGTCGCATTTACACGCACACTTTCTGCCCCTGCGCCACGACCGGCCTCAATTATAACTATTAAAAATCTTTTAGTTAAGAAACTGAAAATTAATTAGTTATATAGTACTAAAACAAGTACTGCTTTAAAGTATTTCAAAATATATACCACATTTTATCCACAACTTTAACTAAAACACACGGCCAACACTCTAATTACCACACAGAAATCGTATCCGCGACCACCTCTTACCTATCTTACACCACGATATATCACATGTTGACCCGTAGATTTAGTAAAACGTATTTGGCTCGGGGGCTCGTTAGAGTTATACCTCGCAGAAAGGCATTAATTGGCTACTTTAGTTCACGTATTAATGGTTGAAGAACAAACACACTAACTTCGCTAAGCGCTTAAGGGCTCACGTCCCACACGAACTAGTACTAAAATTGATTTCAGTCAATTTAATTGAAACGGCCCTAGTATAGATTGTGAATCTTGTATCTAAGAAGAATTAGGTATAGACGTCTCATTATTTTCTAAGTAATTAGAAATGGTCAATTATAAGCCATTTAAGCTTTAAGTACCTAGTAACTGATATAGCGAAACTTTAATGTATCAGATACTTTTGAATATCACGCTTTATCCCGCATTTGCAGAATAGACAGAAGGAATTTGATGTTGAGACACTTTGTTTCTTATTTTTCATTTAATGTTCAAGATATTGGGTGCTGAGCGGCGGAACTCAACGCCGCGCTTTACCTACCAGAGCGAGGATATAAAACATATGATTACTCCTTCGAGTGATGATCGAACTCATAACTGTCTCGCTTAAAGTCATGCTGTTTCAATACGCCTCGACGATCTTGGGAGAAATGGGAAAGAAATGTATAATTTAATGGACTAAAATGCGCTTGGACATGTTGTCTAAAAGTATTTTATTTCAACTTCATTCTAAATGTGGCATATAGCAGGATAGAGGGAACCTAGCATTAAGACACTCCGTTCTACAATTTCCGCCGAATTTTGGAGGAATTGCGTGTTTATTGGCGGAACTCAACGCCACGCTTTGCCTAGACACAACAGTGGAGAGATAAAAATATAAATATAAGCAAATATTTTATTTCCTCGAGTGGGAATCGATCCCACACACTTATCCCCTGCGCCACGACTGGCATAAAAACCCAGCCTTAACATATACATATTAATTCAAAATGTCAAATATATTTAAAATCTAATTTGTAAACAAACAATATATGAATAATTACATTCATATGCAAACAGTAAAAGCAGGTAATAAATAATAATACAAACAGTCCAAACTGTGGACTGGTTAATTGTGCCAGTTTAATTAGGAAGTTGTCGCTCGCGCCGCCCCCGCGACTACCTTTTGTGTTGGTACTGAGTGCAAAACTAGCATTGCTATATGAAAAGTTCATATTATTACTGGAAAATAGATTTCTTAAGAAATTATACTAAAAACCTATATTTTTTTACATTTTTTAAAGTGCTATTCCACACTTGGGAAAGAATAATATTTATTTAGAAAACGTATAAAAATTTGAACGTAGCCAGACTCGAATCCGCGCCTCCTGGAAACCGGCCAGGAGGCGCGGCTTCGAGTCCCGCTACGTTCAAATTTTTATACGTTATCTAAATAAGTATATTAAATACAGTATAAACTTAATGTAACGATCCTCAATATAATGATTTCCTCGATTTAACGAATTTTTCCAAAACTGCCTCTAAGGGTTAATACAAAATATACTTTTACATTACGAATACATTTGTTCAAAACCTTTTTACAACGAATTTTCACAACCTCTTGGATCCTCCACGTGGCTTCATCCGCTTAGACTATACAGTTATTTATTTTTTCATTACTTTCGTGATCTTATGATATTATCATCTTAAAAACAAAATCCATACATTGATAGCTAGTCTCAGTCTATTGACTAAAGAACTTATTTTATAGCGATATTGTCGAATGCAATACTTCATATTGACAAAACTTTTTTATTTGTGAATTTATTGTAATAAAACAAACACTAAACGTTAAGGTAAGCCCGAAGGCCGAATTCTAATAATGAAAACTACATTTAAAACAGATACGTCGTTTCAGAGATTACCGAGAACAAACACGCAAACCAACAGAAAACAAGACAAAAAAAATTAAAATCATTGTTTTCGCTCTTTGGCTTTATGTAATAACTAAAGGTGTCTATTTTTTTCTTCTTATATAACTTCTATGTATAGACACCAATCAATTACGATTTTAGTATAAATATAGATATGTACATATATACTTACTTGTATATATGGAAAGGAGAAAAAAGTATGAAAAGGAAATTGCGATAAACAAAAAAGAGACCAAAGTACCGTAAGGATAACTAGGTTTTCTTTGCCAATACAGAATGAGATTTTACAGCTAAACTTAAAAAATTAAACTAGCTTAGGGATAGTCAGAGAGAACGGAGCGCCAAACGCTCGGTCTCTACATACCTCTTTCGCCTCGTCCACTGTCATCAACCTCTTCATACATGCCCTTCGGGTGTCCTCATGTTTTTTACATGACCTTCCTCCAGTATCTTTGATACTGTGTTTTCGTAATTCAACCGAGGTCTCCACCTACCTCTCTTACCGCTCACTTTTCCATCATAAATCTTTTTTGCCATTCTTTCATCGTTTGTTCAACGAGCCCAAACCAACTGAGCACGTTCTTCTTCATTCTCACCGTACCTATATACTTAACCGCCTATAGCTTAACCGCCCAAAAAATATATTTAGTTAACATTCAAAAGAAATATCTTAAAATTCACAAAAAAAGCATACACAATATGCCGACCATACACTAATTAAGCTAAATTTTCGAGCGATGTCGCCGCTTCGTTTATGAAATGCGGTGTTAACACAGGAATTCTTGTACCGAGGCGCCCACACGCTACAATCTGCCCTGTATTTGTGCATAACAAACTATCCCGATATAGAGATAAGATTATAGATAGATAGATAGATAGATATTAGAGATAAATCTTACTTGACTCACTGTCGCCTTCGTATACACGTTTTGCGTTAACTATCGACGTTTATTGTAACGTAATTTATTGCAGGTATTTTACTATTGCTATTATACTATTTTTTATATGGATAAATATATTTAAACTAAAAACAGATTGTGACAGACAGACAGTATATTATAACAATGTAAAAGATGCTAGCGTAAATCAAATCGCTTTGATATTTGGTTTGCTTTATCTTTAGAATAGTTCAAAAGTTCCTTATTTAGTCACATTAATAACTTTCTTTATTTATCATATTAAATTTGAACTTAAATTTTTAAGTACCACAAAAAAAATCGATTTCTTTTTTCAAAAGAGACGGTTGTAGATATATTCGTTAACTATATATTTTTTTTCTCGGTTGATTTCTCTGAAAGTACGCTTTTTCAAACATTAAATTATTTACTTGTTTGATAGAGCATACTTTGGCATCGATCCCATTACGACCAAGTCAGGATCTGATGATGGAAAAGAAACCCTCTTATTTTATAGACACGTACAATGTCTTTGACATAATTTCTTATAAAAAAATCATACTTATATGCTTATATACTTGCTTCTTGTAGTCGTCATTTGATGATATTACTAAGCTGATGACGATGATAAAAGACCCAATTCAGAAAATTCCCAAACATCCAAATTTCAAGATAATATATATATATATATATATATATATATATATATATAACTACAAAGATTTATCTCTAAAGACAGCAACGAATCCAACGACAGATCTCAATATTCATATACCGTAGCAATTTAATCTTCAATTCATACGACGTCTCTAGATTTATTGGTCTGTACCAATACTTACTCTGAGGTTCCTGGCACGGGCCTGAGTCACGACCGCGGTAGGAAGTCGAAATTGATGTCAAATTCTTAATCGCTTAATTGAACTATTTGTGGAAATGATTTAGATAGTACATTTAATATAGGGCTATTGGAAATGCTGTTTTGTTGGTAATGTTGCATTTAAATTTAAATTTAAATCTCTCTAATTGAGAATACTAGCGAAGTAAACGTGGGTTCGCTTGCTTTATCTTATTGTTATATTATTATAGTCAAATTATATGGGTTCCCTATTTTTAATTTTATTATATCCGTTCCGACAAACAGAAAAAATAACATAAAAAATGTAACAAACTTCTAACACTAGGTTTCCTCTGCCTACCCTGCTGTGTGCGGGATACAGCGTGAAGCTAATGTAATGTAATGTATGTATTTAACAAGAAAAAAGTCGATTGTATATTAAAGTTAAGGCAAATAAAGGTGCAGGCATCGATCAAATGAAAAATATTAATACGTTTCAAGTGACGCCCCAACAATACAGACTACGAACTAAATAAAAAACTTAACCTATTCTTATTCATAAATTAAAATTGCAATTTATACTCAAAAAATAAAAATATATTAATAAAGATATAGAGAAACATTTTATATAGTTTAAAAAAAGTTTCACATTCTACTATTATTTATAACTAGCGGCCCGCCCACGGCTTCGCCCGCTTAAAATACATGATTATTGATTTAATAATAAGAATTGATTGACAACTCTAATGATTTCTAATATAATTTTGTATTACTTTAATCTGTAATATTTTAATATGATTTGTTTACGACGTTATTGTAACTTCTATAAGAATTTTTGATTATTTCGAACTTAAAAATATGACCAATGTTGATATTCGATATTCATAAAATATACATAAAGCTAATTATTTATTATATGTATATATTTTTGTAACATTACGTTCTTTTACCTATGTTTTGTTTTGAAGCTCTGTTAAATGTGCTGATGTC
>JAATLQ010026584.1:0-11347 GCA_013421005.1 Heliconius erato x Heliconius himera | reverse complement strand
CTCTCGACGTCTCTAAATCCCCACTAAACAACCAAGATACTCTAGCGAGCCCTTGACCTGATGCCAAACTGGCTGACAGAGTACAGGGTTGCCCTTAACGTCGCCAAGACACAGCCGATTACATCTTTCGCTGAGCCAGCAGGTCCCCTGAAGCAGCAGAGCGACTACCTGAAAGTTGTTATTGACAGAAGACTTTCGTTGATAGGGCAAGTCAAGAAAGCCGCGAGGACTGAAATGTTTCTGCTATGACCACTCTTCAGACTCCACCTACCCCTAAGAACGAAGCTATAGCGCTACATGGCGTGAGTCAGGCCTTATCTTACCTACGCCAGTACGAATCAACAAGGAACCCTGCAGGGGGTCCAGAACTTCACTCTCTGGCGAGTGACCCAGGCTATACTACGTGAGGAACACCACGCACTTCACCGCAACCTAAAAATAGAAAGAGTCCAACTCGGATATAATGCGTTACTACGCGCTGATGCATTGTGTTACCTGCACCTAAGGAGCATCGCCCAGTGCACACCCGGCTGCCAGAGGGCAGACGTCGTCTTCCGAGTGACTTTCTATCCTTCCCCGAATCCGACTACTGAGCAGTCACCTAGGTAGCTGGTCACTTAAGCTGGACGTCCCTGAATGAGGGTCTCAACTGACTGAGCTGACCGTTCAGGTGGTATTTAATTATCTTTCCAATCGCACCAAAAATCATTCTTCATGTATCTGCTCTAGGGCAGGTACACAGTCCTAGGGCCAAAGCCAAAGGGCCGACGCACGACGACAACGCACCTATATTGATGGGTGCCGCTTAAGACCACAGCGCGACACACAGGACGAGAGAAAGCTTCAATGTTAGCTCTATAGTAAAGTAGATTTAGAAGCAATTACACATATTTTGGAGCTCCCTGAATAATTATAATGTATTATTTCAGCGCAACATAGATATATGATTTCATCTTTCGTTTAAGTATTTTTAAATAAAAGTATATTAGGTAGACTACCTCCTATGTTGTTTATTATTTTTAACATTTAAGTATTCTGTTGTTTGTGTCGTTTATTTAAAGAACGTAATTCAGTATATTAAATTAATAATTCAGTAGTTTAAGCGGGCGAAGCCGCGAGTGGGTCGCTAGTCCTTAGATAAAACTTGTACAGTGTATATAAGAGAAAAAAAACTCCGTGATATAATGAGTGAGTTTAACGTTTCTTATCGAAAAGCCTTGGATATGTATGTTCCTCCTACTTCACTTTGTCCAACTTTGCAAGAGAATGTAATGCCCAATATTACAAGGATAATACCGATTGACGCTGCATCTACTTCACCTATTCTTCCTGCAAAGCATACATACGCACAAGCTACAGTACACTCAAAAGTAGCTCAGACTGCCATCACTGTAGAGAGTGACAAGAAGATTTCTACAGAGCGCCCCAAACAAAAGGAAACAAATCCAAAAAGGAAAGAAATTCAGGAAGTCATGACTGATTCTGAAGAGTTAAGCACGAACATGAATAATGACATAGATATTAGCGAAGACACTTGCAGAGAAGAGGTGTCTGACAATAGTTGTAAGGATAATATTAGGCATCCAAGAGATTACTCACTCAGATGGTTAATTGACAAATTTAAATACATTATGTTTATTAAAAAAGACAATATTAAAAGTAAGATTATATCTATGGTTCAAATAGGTATCGAATGGGTGGTATCTTATATAATTAGCAATATACCAGATGACTTTTCTTTTTTAGGCAAAATGTTTAATAATGGATAGCATTACAGTTAATATTTTGCAGTGGAATTCTCGGAGTATATTACCAAAAAAATTAGATTTTGAACAAATGTTGTTCTTAGAGAAAATACATATTGTTGCTCTTAGTGAGACTTGGCTTACTTCGGACTGTTCATTCCATATAAAAAATTACAATGTTTTTCGTCATGATAGATCGGATTCATATGGAGGTGTTGCAATTTTGACTCATAGATCTATCAAAGCCCAAATGTGCCCAACTAGAATATCTAATTCTGGTATTGAAATAGTACACGTAAAAATTTTTAATTGCAATATTATTCAAGATTTAATCTCAGTTTACTGTCCACCAAATATTCGAACTGTGCAAAGTGATTGGGACTCATTACTTTCAGTAGCTCATTCAAAAACCTTGATTTTAGGAGATTTTAATGCTCATCATTCGAATTGGCCAAATATAACAAATCAAAGGGGGAATCAAGTTTTTGATTCTATGATAGATAATAATTTCATTATTTTGAACAACGGTAAATCAACTCGATTTAAATTAGTTAATAGTATATTACAAGAATCTACTCCTGATATAACTATGGTCTCTTCAGATGTAGGTCTACAATTTAATTGGAATGTTTCCAATGATTCTTTAGGTAGTGATCACTTGATGATTAAAATAACAACGTCGAATAATTGCCCTCTCCAATTTATAAAAAAGAGAAATTTTAAAAAAGGTAATTGGTTGGGTTACCGTCAGTTCATTGAAGAAGCACTAAAAGATTTTAAAGTATATTCTGATCCAGAAGAAGCTTATGATTTTTTTTAAACGTTTTAAACAAAGCTGCAGATTTAAATATACCATATTTCAAATTTAATTAAAATCCTAGTAGTAAATTTAGTCCAAAATCGTATTGGTCTTCCTTATTATCAAAAATTATAGCGAAAAGACGATTAGCTTTGGTATGTTTTAGAAATAATCCCACTCCAGACAATTTTAACGCGTTGCAAGAAAAAAATCGGGAAGCTCAAATAGTAACAAGAAGAGCTAGGAATAAATCATTCCGTACGTATTGTTCCTCCTTTGATGAATGTATGTCTGCAAATAGTGTATTGCAAGGTATGCGATGGTTGAAAGGATACCGTTCTTCGAAGCCACATGTATTTAAATCATTAGTTGAAAGTGTTCTATATAATTTGGCTCCTGATTCTACATGTCCACCAGTACCAAATTTTTTATCTAATAATGCTATATTAGAAGCTGAAATAACTAGACAAGAGTTAAATAAATGTATTAAAACTAAAGATACTGCCCCAGGATGCGACAATATTTCGTACTCTATGATTCATAATCTTCCGGATATGGCAAAAAATATTCTATTGCGAATATACAATCTTTTTTTTTCTTTTAATTGTGTCCCAAAACAATGGCGCCGGATTCGCGTTATAACGATTCCTAAGCCGGGTCGAGAATTATCTACTGCTACTGCAATAAGACCTATATCCCTGATGTCTTGTATGTGTAAAATTTTTCATTCCATAATTAATAAAAGAATTGAATGGTTCCTGGAAAAAGGAAATTTTTTTGCAGAGGAGACAATAGGCTTTAGAAAAACACGCTCTTGTCTAGATAGCCTAAATTCATTAATTTCTAATATACAAATTGGTTTTTCTAATGATTTATGTACCATTGGATGCTTCGTAGACCTAGATAACGCATATAACAATGTTGATATTAATTTGCTATTATTAACCTTAGACAAACTCGGCGTAGGAGCATTGTATTTTAAATATCTATGGAAATTTCTTCAAGAAAGATATCTAACAATAGAAGGTCCTGATTACGTTATTACAAGAACTTCTAGACAAGGATTAGCTCAAGGTGATCCCTTATCACCATTATTATTTAACGTAGCTACAATCAATGTTTGTAAATCAATGCCTGGTTCTATATCTATCTCACAATATGCAGACGACTTTGTCATTTATAAGACCTCAACTATCAATATAGCAGCTACAGAGTTACAACATTCTTTAAATATTTTAAGTGACAGTTTGGACAGCATTAACCTTGATATTTCTCCTAATAAAAGTAAAATTTGTATTTTCAATAAAGGCCATAAAAAACATTCAGTGCATTTGTCGATTATGGGCAAACAGTTAGAGGTAGTTGATACAGTCCGATATCTAGGTGTGTGGTTGGATCGTTCGCTTAGGTGGGGAAGGCATATTAATGAAGTAAGTAAAAAAGTTCTTAAATTTATTAATATTTTTAAAGTGTTGGCTGGTTCTAGTTGGGGTGTACACCCTAAACATTTAAGATGTATAACAATCTTCTAAATTTCCTTAATTAGAAGTCGTATTGATTACGCAAGTTTTTTTTATGATAGTAGTGCAAACATTCATCTAGGGAAGTTAGACAGGATACAAAATCAATTCATGAGAATTATTGGTAGTTTTATTAAAACGACGCCCATTCATGTGATGGAAAGTGAATTGTGTTTACAACCACTATTCCTTCGTCGTCGTTACTTAGCTGGAAAATTTTGGCTAAGAACTAAATCTCGTCAGACCAATAGTGGAGGCCTAAATATAATTTCTAAACTTGCTTCATTATTTGATACTTCTAGATACTGGCTCAATAAAAAAACGCCCGCATTAATTTTGGTTCATAATTATTTAAAACATTTTAAAATTAATAGTTCTAAAAATTTAGGTATGTTTTCATTAAATACTTGGATAAGTTATATAGATACTCAATCTTTTATTAAATACGAGGTAAATTTCATGACGAAACCAAAAAGGCAATTTAATTCTGTAGATTTAAATAATTTATTTAGTAATTTTATCATCTCTCAATATAGTAATTATAACAAAATATTTACAGATGGTTCTAAGGATAAGGAAGGATCGGGGGCTTCCTTTTATGATTATGAACAAAAGATAGCTGGAAAATTTCAGATAGACTCCAATGTGTGTATAATGGATGCTGAACTAATCGCTATAGCAGAAGCTCTGTCATATATAGAATCAACCGATCATATTAATACAGTAATATTGACAGACTCTAAAAGTTCGCTTCAACATTTGGCTCGGTGTACCTCGACATTTCGAGGAACTTCGATAGCCTATACTGTATTGGACAATGTCTTGAGATTGCGATCTTTGGGAAAGAATGTAATTTTGCAGTGGATACCGTCTCATGTAGGTCTAGAAGGCAATGACATTGCTGACTTATTAGCCAAGCAAGCAATATCGGATGGAATTCCCATTATTAGTTCTCCTTTTTATACTAATTTTATACCAAAACTCAAACAAATTTGTTATACATTTTGGGCAGAGTATTTTGATAAAAGGTCTTTAGAAAAAGGTATCTGGTATAAAACGATCCAACCACATCCTTTAACGTCACCATGGATAAATAATCAAATTTTAAATAGGAAAAAGACAATTGTAGCGCTTAGACTTCGTGCTGGGCACATACCAGGCAATAAAATTTTATGTTTAATGGGTAAGTCAACGACCGCTAGCTGCGTTTATTGCAATTCTAATTCAGTTGATGATGTCTACCACATATTGATGGAATGTGTTCAGAATGAAGCTCTTAGAAAAGAAATAAGCTGTAGATCTGAAGAAATAGGTTATTGTAATGCTATTTTGGCTTTACCTCTTTCAAGTGAAGCCAAAATACTATATGAGTTAGCAATAACCCGCTTAACTTAAGTTATGTTATATTAAAATTATATTGTATTTATGTAAAACTTACCAGGGCGACATGTTCGCATAAGCGACAAAGCCCTTAAATTAGATTAAAAAAAAAAAAAAAAGAAAACATTAATTATAAATTTAGATAGACTTCTAAGCCCTACTGAGGCTTTTGAAGACTTCGGCATACGGGACACCGCACTGTGGTGTAACTACAAATTATGGCCGCCACATTCTTGTTCGGTAAATTACCTACGAAATAAAACCACACTAGACGATCCATGTGAATCTTGGCAATAGCTGCTTCTGTATTTTTGGCTGGAAAAGCAAATTTTGTATTATTTGTTTCTGACATCCGCAACAATATTTATATTAAAAATGTCTTAAATTTAATCTTTAGTAGATTTTATTTTCAGTTTCAATCTGGATTCCGCATGTAGCAGGATAGGCAACGTGAGCCTAGTATTAAGACTAACTAAGTGATGGAACTCGACGCCGCGCTATGCAACAACACCAGAGCAAAGAAATAACAATATTAAATGTTTAACTTCTTTCAGTGGGAATCAAACCCCCAATCTGTCGCGTTTACATTCATCAGTAAAAAAATCTACATGTTTTACTTCATTTATAAATAGTAACTTCTTATTATATACAAACGTGAACTGTAATATTATTATACCAAAAGAGCACTAAATAACTGGTGTAGAGCTAGTTTCAAAGTCCCCTCCGGTCTTAAGTCAGACACGTCTGTATCTAGAATTGAATCAATCCCAGGAGACATGAAGTTGTATAGTCTAGAAATAATACTGTAATAATCCACTAACATTCTAGAAGCTGTCGTGTCACAGTGCCACAAGCTTGTGGCTGTGAATGCAACGGTAGTGGGTTTGCTTTCCATTTGCGGGAATGAATTATTATTTATAATTTCAATTGTTTCGCTCTGATAACAAGGGAAAGCGCGACGTTCAATTCCGCTACTTTACACCAAATGCCTCGAAAATTTGGTAGAAAATGGAGAACGGAGTGTCTTAATACTAGGTAGGGTATTCCACATATTAGCAAAAGTGAAAAATTAAACTTAAATTCTACTTTCCATCGTGTTTTTGGGTAAGTCGAAAAATGCCTTATTAATAATGTTTATACCACTCGGTTGAAATTTCACTTGGGAGTATTACTGTCTGCTCTGTAAATTTCTGCTTCAAAATTATTCTGAAAAGATATTATAAATATTGAAATAGTGTTGTTTGTTTATTCCTCGTTAGATAAAAGTTTAATTTGTTAACCAAGGATACATGTCTGTAAAGTTTCACTACTGAGGATTTTTAAATGACATAACAAGGATAATTAGAAAACTTTGATAGTGACGCCCCATAATAAGCACAGCATAAACATAGTGTAAGTAACTAATTTTAATATTTTTACAGTGTTATCCTACACTTGTCAAAGAAAAATACTTTTTAAAAACGCATAACATTTGAACTAAAATTAGAAACTAGTCGAGTCGTCAAGAAGTGTACGACTACGACACTACTGGTTGTGGATTCGATGCTTACTGGCGGAAATATTTAGTATTTTCATTGTCTAATTCTGGTAATGAGGCAAAACGCAGCTGAACAGGCAATACCTTCATGAATTGGGCGAAAAATGGGGATTTTATCAAATTTTTAAATTTATTGAGTGCGGGAAAAAAATAAAAAATTGCGTGGATTTCAACCTGTGCCTGTCGCTAAAAATATATATAACATCACAAGTAAGATATCCTACTACTAATAACAAACCTTCCATTGATATTCCACCCGTATTGCCAATTGTACGTGGTCCCTTATATACCAACCCCTAGATTTTGTTATTGGGAAACAAATTATTTACGTACACTGTTTGCAAGGCATTCGTATGTAGATTATTTCCATGCTACGAGTATATTGAAGCTTGAACATTGGTATATTGCTTTGAAATTGTGCTGGAGATCAGGTTATAAAAATGAAAAAGAGATAGAAAATATATTTTTTTAAAATATTCAAATTTCTTCCTTTTTATTATTTTATTTTACGTGGATTGTACAAAGATAGTACATTGTATGAAATATTTTTAGACAAAAATGTTTTTAGAAAACGACGAACCACCAAACGAAACAATTTTGAATTTTAATTTGCCTATTTAGTATGCAATAGCGCAATGTTCTCGCTCTGCTTAGTTATAAAGACGGAACTCAACGGCGTGACTTATTTACTCCAAGCAGGCATAGAACCAACAACCGTATCCCTCACATAGAAGAGGTAACCTAATATTAAGAATTAACCCTACATTAAGAGACTTCCGTTCTCCACCTTTCACCCAATTCTTCAACATTGCGTGTTAAGTGGAGAAACTCAATTACGCACCTAGCGTCGTCACGTATATATATATATATATATATATATATATATATATATATATATATATATATATATATATATATATATATATATATATATATATATATATATATATATATATATATATATATATATATATATATATATATATATATATATATATATATATATAATTTTTTCCCCACTCGGTAAATTATTTTCGTTTTCTGCCCTTTGCCCATCACCAGAGTGAAAAAAAAAAAAAAAATTTTACTCCCCAAAGCGGAAATCAAACCCACAACCACACATTCACAGTCACATTTACAGTCATGCGCTTTAATGTCATATTGACTTCATCAAAACTTTAAGGTCTTTAGGGTTTCCTCTGGTTTGTTAATATAATCGCAGAGAGAATATCTGATGACAGGCATCGTTACAAACCATAGATCAATTGATGATTTCTACGCTTTTTTTTAGATAATGCATATTTATATAAGGCTTCAATCAATAGCCGCGTTTTGAAATAAAATACGGTAAGGTAATCTTTCAGTGTTTTTATTCGGAAATAAAATTTAAATCTGATTCAAAACTGCGTACCGCCACCTCCTTTATATAATAAAATAAAATATGAATGAACAAGAGAGAAATGTATTTATTTCAAACGAGGATAAAAGTTCCGTTTAATTGAGGATTTGGAAGTCAAACTAGTCGATTGCTCTTAGTGTTCTATTTACTATCAATAATCTATTTTTAATAAAAACATGGATTTTTAATAGGGGTTAGTTAGGTTAAATTGGTTTTATATAAAAAAATAAAGTTTTTTTTATTATCAAAACCGTTTAGTGATTAAATAAAGAAGTGTGAGTACCAAATAAATATGTAGAAATTATAGCAATTTAAAATTGATAAATGAAAATTTACCCCAAAAATAATTCAAGCCCACGATCATCGTGACCTATACTATTTTAAATATCACAGAATACAATTTCAATTACTATCGTAAAGCAAAGAATATAAATGGTTTAAAAATGCAAATTGAGTATGGCGCTGGAGATAACTGACATCATCTATCGCAGCTAACTATGCTGAAATTAAAAAAGGGAACAAGTTTCTAGCTTAGCAACGACTTATGAAATATTCATGTATCAGACAGTCTAGTATATTCCAATCAGTGTTTAGGTAGCTTTGGGAATTTTGTTTGGTATTATAAACAGATAGTCGGTGCGCAGTGGCTGTAAATGCGATGGTTGCGGCTTCAAATCATAATCAGTGGAATGATTATTTTTAAATTGGTTTCATTTTCCTCCAATAATTAATGTCAGCAGAAGTGGGAACAATAGAGCATATGCCTGCAAATTTAAGTTTGTCAATTTTTATGACTTGTACTTTCCGTTGACCTATAATCCTAAACGTACGGAATCCTCGGTGGGCGATTCCGACTCTCACTTACCTAGTTTTATATGTATATCCATTTTCAATATGAACTCAACTATTAAGCTTAGAAAGGTATATACTATTATTTTTGATTGTTAAGAAAATGGTATCGAATATATGAACTGTTTTAAGCTCTTGGAATTTCAAAAATACCTTTTGCATCGAACACGGTGTGCATTCAGGCATTTTGTCCCAAAGGACGCAAATGTCGTTAGTAAATTAGAATTGCCAGACCTACTTTCGTCACGTACACCTTGGTTTTAGCCACGCTTATGTCATGAAATAAAAACACCGAATAAAAAATATTAAAAAATATAGAGGCCTGTAGTAGTGAAGTGGCACAAGCGTGTGACTGTAAACGCGATAGATTGTTGGTTCAATTCTTGTAGTTCTGTGACAAATCAAATTTTTTTTGAGGCCAGTCGTGGCACTGGGGCACAGAGTGTGACTGTATAGTCAACAGGTTGTGGGTTCGATCGCCACTCGAAGAAATAAAATATTTACTTACATTTATATTTTCATTTCTTCGCTCTCGTGTCAAGGCAAAAGCGCGGCGTTGAGTTCCGCCACTCAATGCCTCTGGAACTCGGTGGAAAGTGGGGGACGGTGTGTTTTAGTACTAGGTTCCCTCTGCCTACCCTGCTGTGTGCGAGATACAGCGTGAAGCTGATAATTGCCTTTTAGATAAGATAAAAAGTTTTTACACTTGAAGAGATACAATATATTACTTTCTTAAGACAAAATGCACAAAGTCTCTCTGGTTCCATGTATAGACACGGTTTAGTTACGATTTTATTATAAATGTAGATTTTCATTTCCTTGCTCTGGTTACGAGGCAAATCGCGGCGTTGAGTTCCGCCACTCAACACTTTATTTACGACGATTTACGGTAACTCTCATAAAACAAAAATTCCTTAATAAAAAAAATCCCTAATAAAATTTTAAAAAATGTTCTCTTTGTTCCAGGCTATCAATACAACAGCTACTCAGCATCACAAAAACCGTCTTATCTCAACCCGCAGAGCACCAGGGTCCGCAAACATGCGGCGGTCGATTAAAGGGTCCAGTCGGCATAATACAAACACCAAACTTTCCTAATCCATTTTCTTATTATTTTTTTTATTTTTTATTTATATATTTTATTTGATAATAACATTTTTTATAGCTGTTTCTTTTTTGTTATTAGCAAGGTTAAAAGTAAATATTAGAAAAAAAAAATACAAGCAATAATAGACTTCTTCAGTCCGAGATAGATTCAAATGTAGAAGTTTTGTATTTAAATCATGTTTATATACACTTGTATATTTTTATATATTCTCTGGTCTTATCATAATACCATTGGTTTTCCAAAATTGAATTAGAGTAAGTTGAATTAATAAAAGGGTAGTTTAGTAGTTTCTTTTGTTTTAATTTAAAAAAACATTTCTGGGTTACCTCTGCCTACTTTGCTATATCCAAGATGCAGCGTGAAGGTAAAAAAAATATATAAAGCGTTGAGTGGATTAATAACATATATATTATGATAGAGGCCAGTCCTGGCGCAAGGGTACAAAGTGTACAATCTATAAAATCGATTGGTTGTGGGTTCCATCCCCACTCGAGGAAATGAAATATTTATTAACATTTATATTTTAATTTCTTCGGTTTGGTGTCGAGGCAAAGTCCGGCGTTGAGTTCCGCCACTCAATACGCAGTGCCTCCAGAACTTCTTAGCACTAATTTCTCTCTGCCTACCCTGCTATGTGCGGGATATAGCGTGAAGTTGATTTTTTAAAATTTAGTTACTGTTATGTCATTGCCTTTTTTTCTTAATTCACTAATTGAACCATCAGATTAGCGAGATTCGTAGCATTTCTCGTAGCAGAATTTGGAATGCAAGACCAGTGGTCGTGCGGTGCGGACGTGTCCATATTTTGTTAAACTCAATAATATCGTAAAATATTGTGTCACGCTGTCGAGTGCGCGGCAATTGCAAGCGGAGCGTAAACGAGATAGTTAAAATAATTCATCTTGCTCGCACTTGTACGTTAATCATCTAGTACGAATAAGGATGAGCGTCCATCACTCACCTAAAACCGGACAGCTAAGAAGCGATACCGGGGGTGGATCTCAGCCAGA
>JAATLQ010026583.1:54726-81612 GCA_013421005.1 Heliconius erato x Heliconius himera | reverse complement strand
GAGTCTCCTCGAGATATAGATCCCCTGTACACACTTTGTACCCTGCACCAAGACCGATAACTTTTCTCCTCCTCGATAAGCTCCTTTTCTTACAGAACTCGATCAAAAAATAATAATACTATAATTTTTTTTCTTATATAAAATCAATTTTTCTTACACACACACACACACACACTCATATATATATATATATATATATATATATATATATATATATATATATATATATATATATATATGTATATATATATATATATATTTATATACACTTTACATCTTCAATTCTTTAAGTAATCTAGCAACAATCTATACGCATTATGAATCTGTCGTAAGCACTTTTATGATTTATAAGTATTTATTCTACTATGTCGTTATTAATTCAAGTATATAAGACGAGTGATTATCATTAAATCCATTGAATCACTTATCATTGTTAACTATTATAATATGGAAGTGTAATCGTCATTATTATAATGATTAAATTTAGAAACAAAAATATATTTAATAGTAATGTATTCAGTAAGAATGACTGTTAAATGGAAAAATACTGGTTTTAGTATCTTCCGTACCTACCTAATGCCTGTCTTTTAAAATTTAAAAAAGGATCGTTTGTGGGTTCGTTTCCCTACTAAGGAGAATTAATCATTTTTATTTTCTCGTCCTGGTAGGAAGACGAAGAGCGACGTTGAGTGCCGCCACGCATCCCGCAATGTCTCGAAAATTGGACAGTGCATAGTGATTGGAGTGTCATAACGCGTAGAGGACAAGCGTGTGACTGTAATTGCGATAGGTTATGGGTTCTATTCTCTCTCGAGAAATTTAAACATTTAATATTTTAATTTATTCGCTCTGGTACCGAGGCAAAGCGCGCACTTAACACGAAATGGCTCTAGAATTCGGCTGAAAATGGGAAACGGAGTGCCTTAACACTAGGTTCTTTCTGTTAAATGCGGGGTACAGCGTGAAGCTAAACTGAAACTTTAAAATAGTTTAAAATATTTTAGCGTTAAAGTTAATTTCGAATGTTATACCTATCATAATCTCGTATAGGTAGGTATGCGGGACGAAGTGGAGGTTAACAAAAAATACTAAATTTAAATCCACATTAATGTATAGCTGGTCACGTTGTAATCAAGTTAAACAAGTTCCTTACATATGTTATATTAATGTAGATTATAATAATAAATTTATATTACAAAAATATTTAAAATGCAAGTGACATTACACAAAGTCACTTGCATTTCAAGTATTTTTTTTTTTATTTAAGCTAGCTATTAGAACTAGCAGAACGTTCAGTGTCTCATTATTTAATGACTTACGTACCTACATATGTTTTAACAAAAAAAAACCGACTTCAAACAACGAACTAAAAAGTAAAAAAGAATTTTACATAAAGTAAAACATACTTTGATTTTGTTAAACAAACGTAATTAAAAAATGAATTTATAATTTTGAAATCGTTGCCAAGTAAAACGAACAGTCTTAGTAATTTGATATTATAGTAAGGTTGTTGTAGCCTTAGCTTGACATCGATATATATATATATATTTATGTAGTAAAACTGGGATTTGGGGTTAGTCTTCACTACTTTGTAGTTTGTAGCGTCCGCGACCATAGAAAATATGTGATATCGTCGAAGATTGAATAAGTTATTTATCATAAAAACGGGAGACGCATATTAATTACCTCGTGCGTACTTGTTTGATATCAGTATTTTTTTAGAAAACTAACCGCAAATCCCAGTTTTACTGAAGGTACTTAAACATTGTTAAAAGTCATCATGGCGCAGTGGCAAATGCGTGTGACTATATACACGATGGTTGTGGGTTCGATATTTTTCTATTTTTCGCTATGGTAACAAGACAAACTACGCACTTATGACGCAATCTCTTGAAAATTCGGCGTGGTATGAGGAGCGGAGTATCTAAAGCTATGTTCACTCTGCCTACTTCGTTATATGCGGAGTACAGCGTGAAGCTGAAAAAAAAAACAGTTTTAAAAATGCCATGGATTATTTATGGTTGAATATTGCGTGTAAACAAAGGGCTAGCGAAGCAATTCATACTTTCAAATTTTTACTTTGCTGTAACTTTTTTTTATGTTTTTTGTCACTCCTGTATTCCGCAATCCGCTCTCCATTTTTTCTGAACTCTGTAGGCATTGCGTGTTAAGTGGGAAAACTCAACTCTGCGCTTTACCTTGACACCAGAGCGAAGAAAATGGAAATATTAAATATTTAATTTCCTCGAGTCTCCTCGAGATATAGATCCCCTGTACACACTTTGTACCTTGCACCACGACTGATAACTTTTGATAATAATCTAGAATATTCCTCACTTTATCTCTATTATAATATAATTTAAATTATTTTTTCGAACCTACTACAATCACGTTCTATACCTAACCACTGCAACCACTACACCTTAGTAAACAAATACGGAACAAACTAAAGTTTACAAAAGCATATCTCGAAATATACTATTAGTTAACGAAATGTAATACTATATCCCATAACGACCTATCTATTGCGAGCACTTCCATACCTTCCCGTACAATAGCTGCTTTGTAACGAGAATTGAAATGATCAACTAACAAAAGATAGACTTCAAATAGGCAATTTATTTGAACGAACTGTTGATAAATTGATCTGTAAATGGTAACGAGAGCTCTCGCCTTTTGGATGTTAACGTTGTTTTCAAGGTTCCCACGGTTTCGTTTTAATTTCGGCTTTGAGATATCTTACAACGGACTTATTGTTTTTGTGACTTGTTTTATAATTAATTTTGTTTATTGGAATGATGTTGAAGTTTGTATATATATCATATACACTTTGGATATTTTTTTTAGAAGACGTTTTAAAAATTGAACGAAGTAAAATTTGACGAGTTCATATTCACGACGTAGCTTAGTAGACAGAACCCTTGCACGGTTTTCAAGAGGTTTGGGTTCAAAACCCTCTAGTTTCAAAATATTATCAATTTTCTAAAAAAAATATTAAAATATATTATTTTCTTATAGAAGACCAGAAAAGATAATTCTTTTATAATCATATACTTATTATATTGTGATTACAATTTCAAATTTAATCAATTAAAATATCTATAATCAACTTTTTGTAAAAACAAATTCTACTATTAACGTTTATTTGACTTTAAACCTAAAGTTAACTAATAAGAAGTAAAGAGCGGGATTGCGCGGGATAGGCAGAGGAAATATAGTGTTAAGACACTCCTATGTCTTGTTACCAGAGCGAGAAAATGTAAATATTTAATTTCGCCGAGTGAGAATCAAACTCACAACAGTTCAGTTCAACTAAATGATTGTGCCCGCTATATAAAAAAATCGTTGTGAAGTAAAAATGCCAGAAGAAAATTAAAAACCATTTTAGCAGTGGAAGTCTTATAAATAATAAAATAAATCTTTATTAACAAATATTTTCCGGAAATGTAATTTTAAAGTTCTTTCTAAGAACGAGGAAAACGTCATGACGAAAGGAAAAAAATAATTGAAGGGAACTTATTTACGTCAAATTTTAAATCAAAAGTTATTTATTTATGTTTATTATTTGTTTTTTTTTTATACATATTTACTTTTACTTACTTTTCTGAAAAGTAAGGAAGTCGAATTTTGTTTTTTTCTTCCTGTTGTATACCGCAAAAAGCAGGATATGTAGATGATACCAAGTGTTAAGAGACACCGTTCCCCGATTTTTGAGTGATTGCGTGTTGAGTCGCGGAACTCAGCGAGGCAATTAAAATAATCTCTATTTTTCGGAATCAGAAGTGTTTAATATAAAAAAGAGATAAAGATTCAGGATGGACTACAAGCAGTTTTTTATAAATTTGACTTATACAAGCAATATTTTTGAGTGAATAAATGTGAATACACAATCGAATATAATTACACAATCATTACTTTCCATTACACAAAGTTAAACAATAGCAAAATGATAACAATATGGAACGAACTCACAATATTGACGCCAACCATCCTTACGCACGGTAACCGACCCGCCAAACGAGTCCGAACCCGAATGCGCACTAGCTTTTATAAGTATGAGTACTGTGATGGTGGGTATAGATACTCTTCTAACACAGAAAGGGTCCTGCTCGCGCGCAGGAATTCAACGCCGCGCTTTGCCTCGACACCAGAAAGAAGAAAATGGACATGATAGACAAAATATAAATTTTACAGCTAAGATATAAAATTCAGCTGTATAATTAACTCATAAAATTTAAGTTAATACAACTTCAGGTAGATTAACATTATATTTTGATAAATAAATTCTACTAAAACTTTATACTAAACAATTAATTTCAATAAGTCACAACAGGAAACATTCAGACAATATACCTAACCGTGTCGCTGACATGGGTTCCGAAACTTCGTATGTCCAAAATAAGGTGTTAGAAAATAAGGTGATAGAATTTAATTCTACCAGACTTTATATTTATATGGGAATGTCTTAAGTATTTATAATGAATGAATAAATAATGACTACTTTTGAGGCCTGAGGGACAGTGCTTGACTGGTAATTTAATAGTTGTGAGTTTGATCCCTATTTGGGAGTATGAATTATTTATTTACATTATCTGGTAACAGAGTGCGGCGTTGTTTCCAGCTGCTCTACACGAAATGTCTCATATTCAGACGGAATATTAGCAACGGAGAATCTTCATTTGGTGCTTTGCCTACCATGCTATAAAATTGGTGTAAAACGTGAAGACAGAAAATACTTTATATCGTGAGTTTTTTAATGAAGGCTATGCTAAAAAACTTCTTAAGTCTTTGAAACATTTATATTCATGTGTATATAAAAAATCTTCTGTTGCTGAGTGACAGATAGACAAAGGAATGGATACAACTACTAAATTTAGAAAATTTGGCTTAAAAAGTTTGGCTTGTTTTATAAGTGAGTGTAGGGGAACACTGAAACGATTTCGACGGACAAACTCTTTGTTTATTTTAAAGAATAGGCATGTTACGAAATAAATAAAAATGAATATAATTTTCCAGACGGCGAATAATCTCTCTAAACTATATTCTAAATATGAAATACGTCAAACTTTGGTTTGGTAAACAGACACTTAAATGATTATGAAACACCAAACTTCGATAATTGTTATGCAAAACATGTTTTTGTTTTGGAAGAGAATTAAACAGTCATAATAGATAACTTATAATATTCCAGTACAAGAATAATATAATATAGATAGGTATTAGAGGAGTTGGTAGTAATTTAAACTTAATTTTTCTTTAAATTACCTAAAGAATCTATTTATAATATAATTTTATTAATCTTCAAAAGAACTGTTTAGTAAATGTAACTTAAGTATGTTCCTTTTGTTATGGCTATATTTTATTTATGTTGAACCATTATAATACACCCGTTATATTACTGTACATAATTCCGTATTTATTGTATTAAAAAAATATGTGATGTATTAAAAAAAATTGTGTTATGAATCAGCTTTACGCTGTATCCCGCACACTGCAGGGTAGACAGAGGGAACCCAGTGTTAAGACACTCCGTTCCTCACTTTCTGCCGAATTCTGGAGGTATTGCGTGTTGAGTGGCAGATCTCAAGGCCGCGCTTAACCTCGACACCAGAGCGAAGAAATGGAAAATATAAATTTAAGTAAATATATCTATATATATATGGGATCGAACCCACATCCAGTCGGCTTTACAGTCACACCTCGTGTCGCCGCGCCACGACAGGCCTCGATAATATTAGAGAGTATTAAAACAAACAATGGAATATTGAAATTTCTGAATGACATTTTAATTTTTATTTTCATTCTATTCGTATCTATTATATATATGTTAAGTAACTACAAGGATCCGCCACATGCTATGCACGGCGGGTAGAGCTGAGCGAAGCTATGTTGCCCATAATTTTGCAAAATTTTTGCGATATTTACTGTTTTGTCTGCACGCGCTGGGTTAGGTTAGACAAAGTTCAATCTGAGCGCGTGAATTTTAAAACGTTTCACAGCTTAAATCTATGGAACACATTTTTACCATTTAGTCAAAAACTACAATTAAAATTATCACCAAACTACTTAACTGGGATCACCGTGTCATCCACAAAGTTCTTGTAAAATTTCAGATCTGTAGCTTTAATGGTTTAGGAGGAGTAGCATTACTATGACACACACTTTTGACCAGTAAATGCTTTGCTTCGCTAAACTCCATAAATTAACAACTTAAAAGCAGAATATAACAAAACCCACAAAGACAGTCTGATATAATGAAAATTAAAATTAACTCTTTTATAAAACCTGTTTATTCCAAGCCACTGTATACAATTTAGTTATTTTCCAAAGAAAATCCACGTTATACTTTAAAATATTCAATGCGCAAAATTGCTTTCTAACTATAATCGTCTATGCCCCGACCTCCTCAGGTGCGAGATTAAGAACCCAGATCACTTTGGGCGTCGCAAAGAAAATGTCTCGTTAAAATTCATGAGGCGCAATTGTTGAGTTTCGCCCGACTTGAGTGATATTAGATTTTTCATTGAAGGTACCGTTTACCTTACCCATACCCATACCCATACCCATGCGGTTACATACCCGCTTAGTCTTTATACGCTGTCGGAATTTTTACACGGCGTGTGTGGGTTAAGTATATTTATACATGTTAGAATTTAGAGCTGTTATTGTACAAGAGAGGTTAAATTTTTCACAAAATGTACGATGGAATTTTTATGGGAAAATTCGTGAAATATTCTTTTATTACTGATCAATTTTTGCAGCGTGGCTATCTATGGTTTCCAAATTCAAGCTGAAGCTTGTGTTTTACTTATTTCTAATTTCTAACGTCTATCTACTGCAAAATAAGAGATAGGAATGCCTGAAAAATGGATAGTCTCAACATTGAGTTGAGCGTGCCTGAGGTTGTAGGTAAAAAATTTCGGCATGGATGGAATTTTTACTTTTTGGTGTGTTGTTAGCTTACTACTAAATAAATAACATATTTATAAAATTTTGATATTAAAATTATAAAAAAAGCCAATTCCATAATGTGATGCACTTTGCAAATAGAAACGAGTTCTATTTCCATTTGGGCTATTGCCTCGATCTGGTTGCGCGGTGTGTAGAGAACGGAATGGTTTTTTGGTTTCTTCTACCTGTGCCTATATGCGACAGCAAATAATACAAATGTATGTAAATGCACATATACGTAAATGTATTGTTTAAATTAATATTATCGTGATCTATAATATGGTGTAGTTATATCTATATTTGTTTCTTTCTACTGTCTTTTTCTTCTAGGACACTTTACTTTGATTGTAGGTATATAAGTTAAGTATAGCTTCACGCTGTATCCCGATATAGCAGGGTACACACTCCTATTTCACAACCTAGTAAGTTAGGTTAAGACACTCTGCCCAATTCTCGAGACAATGCGTGTTGAATGGTGGAATTCCACGCCGTAAAATGATAATAATTAATTAGTTTACAGTCTGACATTGTATCTTTGCATCATGATGATCACAATCCTTTCAATTTAATTCTTTAATAGTCTTATATTAGAACTTAGTACTAGTAATAGACTAATGTAATTTCATGTCTTTTTTTTCATTTCCAGGTTCTTTTTACCTTGAAACAACGATTATTGCATGCAAAGGTTCTATAGAAAAAGCAAAAAGTCAACTTGATAAAATTTGCACCATGAGAACTTTACTACCACAGTTTTTTGGCAACTACAATATCAAAACTGATTTTGGAAGATTAAATGATGTGGCGTAAGTATATTTTTCTAATTTTTTTTCAGCTTCACGCTGTATCCCGGTTATAGAAGGTTAGGCACAGGAAGCCTAATGTTAAGACACTCCGTTCTCACTTTACTCCAAATTTTTGAGGCATTGTTGAGTGGCGGAACTCAACGCCGCGCCTTGCCTCCACACCAGAGCAGTTGGACGGCGCCCGGTTTAAGTTCCGCTACTATTTTATCTATTTACTAAAATATACATTAAGTTGTCGATTAACCATTTATAATATTATTTCATAATATATACCTTCACTTTACTACTAATAAAATAATTTTTAATTCAATTTCGATATAAAATTGATTAAGTTAAGTAAAACTCTTCTAATATTATCTACGAATCGAAAAATATATTCCTTATTTGTCTAAAATATTCCTTATTTCGCGTGTTAAAATTTTACTTAGATATCTATAGTAGTTGTATACAAAGGATAAATATTTTTTTATTTAGAAAACTAAAAAAAAATAACTAGCCCCTTTTCCAAAAATATATATAAAAATTAAACTATTATACAGAGGACACTAGACGACTTTTGAATTTTGAAAGTTAAAATTTTATAACCCAGTAAATTAATAAAGATACCTACAATTCAAAATATGTTATATTTTTTTTTTAGGAAACTGGTTATATTACCAAAGCTAACAGAAGATTTTTATAGAATTTATCTGTGCAAATTGAAAGGCGCTCCGAATGAATCATTAGAATTCATGCACTTCTATAAAGCAAACATCATAGTGAGTTATACCTACATATTTTCGGAAACTTCTTATTATCGGTCCTAAACACCGCACTTTTATGTAGTATTTGTGTTCACTACATACATATTTTTTTTGTGTTTTTAAGCTATCATCAGCTTCACGCTGTATCCCGCACACTGCAGGGTAGGCAGAGGGAACCTAGTGTTAAGACACTTCGTTCCCCACTTTCTGCCGAATTCTGGAGGCATTGCGTGTTGAGTGGCAGAACTCAACGCCGCGCTTGTCCTCTACACCAGAGCGAAGAAATGGAAATATAAATTTAAGTAAATATTTCATCTCCTCGAGTGGGGATCGAACCCACAACCAGTCGATTTTATAGTCACACTTTGTGCCACTGCGCTACGACTGGCCTCAAATAAGCTATGAAATATATAATTAATTAATCATTAAATAAATAAAATAAATCAGCTTCACACTGTATTCAGCATACAGCAGGGTAGGCAAAGAGAACCTATTGTTAAATACTTCGTTTCCCATTTTCCGCTGAATTCTGGATCCATCGCGTGTTGAGTGGCAGAACTACACGCCACGCTTTGCCTTGACACCAGAGCGAAGAAAAAGGAATCGAACCCACAACCTGTCGCGTTTACAGTCACACCACGACTAGTTTGTGCCTCTTCGCCACGACCAGCCTCACATCATTATTTTGACATTATTTTTCATGACAGGTAGCTGAATATTTAAAAACCCACGACTACCTTAGTGGGTTCATGATAATTATTGACTACTCGGATGTGAATCTTATGAACTTTGTTACCAAGTTAAATCCTGTGGAATTAAGACAAGCCATGTCAATATACATAGTAAGTAGTTTTTTATACAACTTCGCATTCTAGCTGGCCGGCTACCTTTGATCGTTGGAGTTAAGGCCGGCTTATTGTAAATGTTGTGTCTGTTAATTTTGTATATAATTAATGTAATTTTTGTATAATATATAATTTGTGTTAATTTTGCAATAAGGTATATTATATTGTATTGTAAAAAGAAGTTATAGATACAATTATTATTTGTCTCCAAGAAGTAAAACAAAGTGAATGGGAGTATAGGTAGATGACTTGAATATAAATTGCTGCTGTATGCAGACAATGCAGTGCTCATTGCATCATCAGAATGAGAGTTGCAGGCATTAGTCAACACTCTGAAAGAAGAGTGTGAAAATAACGGTCTAAATCAGAATGCGAGTTAGATAAACGTTCTGGTATTTGAAAAAAATGGAAAAAGGACGGAATGCAAGATCAGTGTAAATGGTAAGATATAAGAACAAGTGAAATAGAAGTGGTATATTTGGGAAGTATGTTCAGTAGAGACGGAAGATACGAGATCAATGAGGGAAGACATATCAGGTGAATAACACAGCTGCATGTTTGCCCGTAAACAATGCTGAGTTGGTATCGACGTTGTTAAACGGCAGCAAAACGTGGGTATTGTACAAAAACAATGGAAGAAAAATGAATGCTGTGGAGATATGATCTCTTCGTAAGATATTCAGAGTCAGCTTTAGCTGGTCGAATCCACAATGAAGAATTGAAGAGTTGAGTCTTTTAATTACCGAGTACTTATGGCCATTTTCCAGCTTCATCATAAGACCTTGGTGACTATCTAGCACCGAAGTACTCGTTAAGACAAATCATATGAGCTCAAATTCGATAAAGTTGTGTCATTTAATTACTGAGTTGACATGGCCATATTCGAGCTGCATTATCCGACCCTGGTTACTAGCACCAAAGTATTATATAGAATAAAATACCTTTCCTTTTCATTTGATACCCATAATGGGTTGGTTAAATAAAAATATATACCTAATCCGCTATTTTGTACTAGCGACCATCTTGAATTTGAATGAGATATTCTACAAGTTAAGCTCTTTTATTTGATACCCATATTGGGTGGGTTGTTTTGAAATATGTCCATTTTGTTAGGGCGGCCGTATTGGATTAATAACAAAAGTAAGTTTATATGACTATATTGTCAAGGGTAATAAAGATACATGTCAAATTTCACCTCAATCCTACACTGGAAAGTGGATGAAATTTAACTTGCAAGATTTGATTACTAAGAAACGAACACCGGGACAGGTGAAACTAAAGAAAAGCTTGTAAAATTCTGCGCCCTCGTCTCCTGTCGCCCTCACCCGATGACAACTCGAACTTAACTACGTATTACGAAATGTGTCAATCTCAGAAGCTTGGATTGACAAAAATCTTTTTAATTCATTGATCGATGGGGCTATTATTAGCTATATTACTTTACGTTAATAGTTTCAGTCTAAGCCACTGCACCTGCGGTCAGAGTCATCGCCATCTTAGAATATGTTATACACAACTCGCAGGCAAATTCAAATTAAAAATATACATAAGAAATAATGAAACATTAGTTTCATTAAAATAAAAAGATTGAAAAATTCCTAAAAGACCATCAAAGAAAAAATAAAAACTAGAATTAACTATATTAAAAGTAAATAAAATAAAAATTATAATAAGGTAAGTAATTATACTGATGTTATCTTGATCACTTTTTGAGAGCAAAGCTACTAACTACTAATTTGTTTAAAATTTTTAATCCCGGTAGTACTGACTAAACTCAGAAAAAAGTAAAAAAAACACGAAGGGAGAAAGGAACACGGAACAATAAATTGGAGAGTTAACGTTGAAAACTGAAATTAAATAGGTGTTCGAAACTCTAAATTTTAAATATTAGAATTAGTGGAATGGATTAGGAAGAGAGAACGCGTGAGAACAAACTGAACAGTCGGAACAAAATTGTTGTTATCATTATTGTTCCGGAACAGCTAAGCTCGTCTAGTCGAAACTGATCCGGAACAGTCGTCTAGCGTATTGAGTTCCGGAACTATGTTCAGACCAGAACGAAACATCGTTACTAGTGAGGATGTCATGGTGAGAATGAAGAAGAACGTCCTCAGTTGGTGTGGGCACGTCGAACGAATGATTGACGAAAGACTGACAAAAAGATTTATGATGGAAAAATGAGCGGAAAGAGTGGTAGGAGAAGATCTCAGTTGATCTTCACAAACACAGTACCAGAGATACTGGAGGAAGGTCACGTAAAAACATGAAGACTCCTCGGAGTGCATGTATGAAGAGTAGCTGACAGTAGGCGGATCGAAAGAAGTGTGTACAGACCGTAGCGTTTGGCGCTTCGTCCTTCGTCCTTTAGATTCACACTGTATCCAGTACATAACAGGGTAGGCAGAGTGAACCTGGGAAGCTAGTATTAGGGCACTCCGTTTCTATTAAAGATTTCCGTTCCCTATTTTCCGCCAAATTCTGTAGATATTTTCCGCCAAATTTAGCAGTTTCCTCCGAGTGGGAATTGAACCCACAATCGCCGCGGTTCAAGTTGCAAGCTTATGCCCCTCCACCTCGACTCATTCATTAGATTTCATAAAGAAATAGTAGATAAAAAAAAACAAGTTTATGCCGGTGAAAGCGTACCGACATTCGTACATAGTTTATCTAAAATCATCTGTCTCCAAATTTGTCATGTAGGGGAACAGCTACCTTATAGAAAAAAAAACAGTCGAATTCATAATATCCTTTTCTTACAGAAGTCGATTAAAAAATTATATCGATATTGAATATGTATTTCGTGTATGCATTGTATTAATTCTTTTATTTATACCTCAAAACCAAAAATAAAATAGCAAACGGGCTAATATTCTGTTGCTTAGTTTTTGTTGTAAATAAAAATTGCTATAATTTCACTAAAGGGGCAATTACATGCAATATAATAATGGATCGTGACATTTTATGTCGCTTCAAGATGTGAAGCCCGGTTTCCACCATAAAGGTTGACGTTTCCACTAAAAAATAGTTTTGTAATCACTTTACTCTGATCCTAAGAATTGAGTGAGTTCATCTCAACTTTTTCTGCTCGGTGCTTTCTGCCTGGAAATACAAGTATTTTTTTTGAGTGAATAAAGTTTTCTATAACCTTATATGTAAACAGCACCTCAAAATTGATCTCAAATTTGAGTGCGCTTTATAAATGAAGAGCTTTATCCTAGGTACGAACGGACTTTCATGCGGTTTAACTAAGAGACGGGGGCGTTTAATGGAAATGTGTTTGTGAATAAAAAACACATTCTTATAGAATAATTATAAGCATAAAATCCAAAAAATCGTAAAAAAATACATTTTTGTGCGCTTATCTTGCAAACTTGCAGGCACTTTATATTGTTTTATAGAAATATTTATCTTAAAAAGTTCTACAAAATAGTCCACGATATTATAATGTCTATCTTTTAATTATAATCCACAGAAACTAGAATAAGCTATAAGTGCGCTACAAATTTGTATAAAAACATGAACGCAATTCAGCTTATTAAGTAAATAATCACGTAATTTAATTATGCGTCTATTTCATCGAGTGCTAGTAGTGTATAAATTATATTGTAAAATAAAACTTTATGAAAAAAAATCAATTTTTAACCGACTTCTGTAAGAAGAGGAGGTTATTAATCGGACTGTATTTTCTTATTTGGTTACCTCAGAACTTTTATCTGGGTGAACCAATTTTAATAATTCTTTTTTTTTTATTTAAAAGCTAGTACTTCCCGTGTGGTTCCATTTTAATTTGGTTCATTTCTGACAATGGTTTCTATGAGAAAATCACATGAGTCTTAAATTTGGATTAATGGACAAACAACTCAATATCATAGACGATACACTTCAAGGATTATTTTAAGTGAAAGTTTGGCTAGCTTCTGATTATGAGATCCGGTTGAAATTGAAGAAATCGGTTTTTTTTTGTCAAATATTATATTTTAAGAATAACTAAGTAACTAGAACTCGTTATAAGTGCGCTACAAATATGCATAAATACATGCAATTCGGTTTATTAAATACTTAATCACGTAATTCAAGCGGGCGACTATTTTAAAGAGCGATAGTACTGTATATATTTTAAACTCTATATATAATATGACACTGTACATTTAGTAATTTCGACTGAAATGGATAGAGGGACACTTAAAAAGAATAACAGAAAGCAAAAATGTTGTTGATTTAGTTACGTTTTAAGTAAATCGGTTTAGTGCTTTCGTAGATTAGCGTGATCATACATACAAGCAGACAGACAAGAAATTAAAAAAAATATTTTTGTTGTATTATAATAGAGAAGAGTAATGTAAATACGTATGGATGTTTGTATATATATAATTAATTTTCTATACATACTACATTTTATGTTTATAAATTTTGTAATATTATCTTTTTCTTATTATTATTTTGTTTCTTTATTATTAAGATTGCATTAATTCTTTTTTTTTTCAGGAAGGCTATGGAATGAAGGTAAAGGCCATACACATAATATCTCCATCGAAAGTGATAGAATCATTAGTTGCAATTATGAAACAAGTATTGAGTCCTAAAGTAGCGAGTCGTATAAACGTTCATAAAAGTGTGGATGAGCTAAGAAAATTTGTGCCTAAAAGTATACTTCCTATAGATTATGAAGGCGAAGAGAAGTCTATACAAGAACTTCAAGGTTTGCTGTTTCATAATTGTTACAATTTTAATTTTCATAAAATTATAGTACCTAATCGATTACAATGAACACCATTGCGGCAGAGGCACAGTCGCAAGACTGTAGAGGTGACAGTTGTGGGTTCGATTCTCACAGAAGGGAATTTAATTTTTTATATTTTCATTTCCTCGGGTATCGAGACAAATAACGCGGCGTTGACTTTAGCCACTCAAATTTTGTCAGGCGCTATGTAAATATTTGGGTTGGATTTAAATTAAATGCACATGTGAAAGTATATCTTAAGAAATCAACCCTTTCAAAAGATTAGGTTTATTTGAACCCGAAATGTCTAGGAAGAGAGAATCAAAACAATAATAATGCTAAAGTAAATCTTAATAATCTATCTGTTCTTCCAGATCAATGGCTTGACATTCTATCATCAGAAGAAAATTTGAATAACCTGAGCGATATGAATGCAGCAGCTACCGACGAGTCCTGTAGAAGCGGCGATACATTCAGCGAGCAATGCGCTGGCATGCCTGGCACCTTCAGATTATTGAGTGTCGATTAAATAGAGAAATTTTAGAAGAAAAAATGTAATGTAGATCTATTTTTAAGTGATAACTGTGATTTTTTTAGTTTTGAACATATTGTTAATGTATAAAGCCCAATTCAAATATTGATATTTGTTCAATATAAGATTATCTGTATCACTAATGCTACAATAATTATCACCATTGCACATTTCTTACAAAAAAAAATTAAAAATGAAGAATAAATATAGAAAATATTGTAAATGATATATTTTATAAAGAGAAGCTTTTTTATTAAATAGCTTTAAAATAAAAACATCTAGCATACCGGTTTTTATGTATAGTGAATATAAGATCAATATATTTCTATGTAATAAATAAATTTACTATAAAACAATATAAAATGTGAGAAAGAGGTGTAGGAAATAGAAAATGGGTTCAAATCTCAGCTCGGGTTAGGATTTACTTATAGTGTAGAGAGAGAGAGAGAGAGTTTTCTACAATTTTCTTAAATAATATGCGTTGAAACTTACAATATTCTTTACCTAACAGTAAAATCTAATGTATATAATAGTGAGGTATGGCAGTGACAATACGCTGCTAGAAGAAATTTTACGAATCCGTCTACATCAACAACAATACAAGACAATAGCACGGCTCATTGGAATTCGATCAAAATGGCTTAATACAAGCTATTATTAGATAATAATAGGTTGTATTAAGCCATTTTAAATTATGTACTAAATACTAACATTTTATAAATAGTTGACCACTTGAGTTACTGTCAATTTATTAAAATAAGTACGCTTAAACTGTTACAAAAACAAAATGTTTGCAAAATTTTGTGATAAAATTTAATTTTATAGATTATTTTTCCGGTATAGTATGAAGAGTATTAAAACACCGAAAAATCAATGGAAATATGTTTTTACAATTTTAAAGTGTTATTCAACACATAGGAAAAAAAACAAAAAATATTTTTTTCTAGCTTTGATAAAAAGAAATGTGAGAAAGTCCGTAATTTAAAGAAAAACAAAATCATTTCTTAGAAGATAAGTAGGAAGTATCTTACAATTTTATTTTGAGTGCCCAATATGTATAGATGCTCTAAAGTATTTTATAGTAGACCTATTAGCCAGCTGTGGCGCCGGAGCACAAGCGTGCGAATGTAAACGATCTGGTGGTTGTGGGTTCGATTTCGACGAGAAAATTATATATTTAAAATTTTCATTTCCTCGTTATGCTATCCTCGGTGGAAAGTTCCCTTCTTTGTATAGAAGTGTCTTAATAGGAATGGAGTGTCTTAAAACTATGTTTCCATTCTCCTTTGCCGTGCTATATGCAGGATATATCGTTAAATAAGTAAATAAATAAAAAGTTTTAAAATTATTACGGGATACCATGTAGAGAACGGGCAATAACAAATAAATGCAAAAAAAACTCGTATAAAAATAAATGTAATAATATAATAAAAATACATCTATATAAAACGGAATGGTTTCCTTTACATGATATATACATTATTGAAATAATGAAATATCGTCTCAGAATAAAAATATACAATATAATTCAAATGTTATTGTTTTCCCCATCACTATCGCTACGTAAAATTATGTTATCCTTAAAATATTTATTTAGAAAAGGTATAAAAATTTGAACGTAGCGGGACTCGAATCCGCGCCTCCTGGAACTGAACTGAACACTGAACTTATGGCTTAGTGGTTTACTCAAATTTTTATACGTTTTCTAAATAAGTTTTTTTCTTTCCTAAGTGTGGAATAACACTTTAAAAATGTTTAAAAATATGTTATCCTTAATTGCCAACATTCTGTGTCATTCGTTTATGTGTTAATATTTTTTAAACTGCTATTTAAAAAAAACCTATAAAAAAATCGTATCTATTCTCGTGGCCCGGCTTTGCGATGGTTGTACGTTCGATTCCCATTACGCAAACGATAATTTTTAAATCATTTTTTATTTATTCTTTGTTAGGTTAAAGATAAATAATACAACTCAATTTTCGTAACCAGAAAGCTAAAATGAATATATTACATTTAAATATGTTCTGCATAATATACTATGTATGATAAAGATTTTTTTTTTCAACTTCACGCTGTATCCCGCACACCGCAGGGTAGACAGAGAGAGCTTAGTGTTAAGACACTCCTTCCCATTTTTTCCAACAAATTCTGGGGGCATTGCGTGTTGAGTGGCGGAACGCAACATTTGACTCGACGCCAGAGCTAAGAAATGACAATATAAATTTATATAAATAATTTCCTAGATTAGGGATCGAACCCAAAACCAGTCGCGTTTACATTTACACACTTATGCCCCTGCGCCTCGACTGGCCTCCAAGAATTGGTTGTAAAAAATATTTATTTGAAATATAATGGCCGTATAAAAATATTGTTTCGTTTAATGCAATATCACTGAAATTAAATTTTGTAATATAATGATACTTGTATGTATAGAAATTTAACTTTTACGAGAAGAGTTATAATATATCTTTATCAATACATAAATTTTATAGCAAGCTGTAAACAATATGCATTTTTTATAAAATATTTATGTAACAATTTGATATTATAATAAATCTATAAAGAGTCGCAAGATCTTTGCAGCGCAGGAGCAAAAGCATGCGATAGTAACACAGTGGTTGTGGGTTCGACTACCAGTCACGGGCATGAATCATTATTTATTAATATTTTAATTTCTTCGCTCTGGTACGAAAGGAAAAACCGCGATATTGAGTTTCGCCACTCAACACCTAATGTCTCGAAAATTTGGCGGAAATTCAGGAACGGAGTGCGTAAACGAGTGAGTGAACTGAAAATAAGGTTCCCTCTGCCTATTCTGCTATATTCGAGTAAATTCGTGAAGCTAAAAACAATCTAGAGGCCAGTCATGGCGCAGGGGTACAAAATGTGACTGTAAAATCGACTGGTTGTGGGTTCGATCCCCACTTGAGGAAATAACATATTTATTTAAATTTATATTTTTTTCACTCTGGTGTCGAGGCAAAGCGCGGCGTTGAGTTTCACCATTCAACACGTAATGACTCCAGAACTTGGCGGAAAGTGGGAAACGGAATGTCTTAACACTAGGTTCCGTCTGCCTACCCTGCTGTGTGCGGGATACAGCGTGAAGCTGATATAATTTGATTTAATTTTTAAAAAAACAATCGATAAAGAAATATTAAATACAAATTTACGCTAGTCTGGCATAAAAACTTTTGTATAGTAAAATACACTACGTGATACTATTGGGAGGGGAGGGGTGAGAGAATTAAATATTTTTAGAAAAAAAAAACCCACCCCAAAAAACCCACACGTTCCCCACTTTGCCCTGAAATCTGGTGGCATTGCCACTGGTTCCGCAGTCGCGGAACTCAACGTCGGGTTTTGTCTCGACACCAGAGAGAATTGAAAATATAAATTTAAATAAATATATCATTTCCTCAAGTGGGGATCGAACCTATAACCAGTCGATTTTGCAGTCACACTTTGTGAACCTGCGCCACGACTGGCCTCATTGACAAAACGTGGCATTAAACTCTGGCCCACTTCTCCATACAGAATCTTTAAATTATGGCAAAAATTAGTTTACATGTTTATATAAAACTATTCAGTAAATATCTCAGTAAATGAGAGAATATGTGACAAGTCGCACCACCATCTTGCTGAAACTAAAAGTTTTCAATTAAATTCATAACTGGGAAAGACAAAAAAGACAGCTTGTTTTTGTAATAGTTGCCCATTCACGACAAAGCTTGAACTACTCCTTTGCTTGGATACGTTGCACAGCAGTGAAATTGATCAGGCTTCTAATGGGAAGATTGTGGGTTGAAAAACGTCCAAAATGGATCCAAGCTCCAATTTTTCCCTATTTCCTTAATTATTGTTTGTAAAATCTGTGCAAAGTATAAGTATTTATATAGATACAAATAAATTAAAGGCCAACCGCGGCGTTGAGATCCGCCACTTAACATGTAATCACCTCACCACAGTAGAGCGAAGAAGTGAAAATAAAATATTTTTTTAGTGACTGAATAACTTAGTGAATATAACAAAAAAAAATATATTTTCAGTGCGAAAATAATGTTCGCAAGTAATATAATACAAAGATCAACGTCCAGAACTCACAAAGGCAATATAAGCAACTTTTTTATCTTATAGAGATATCGCCAAGTAATCTTTAAATAATGATTTTTTTTTCATATATATTTTTTGACAATAATGACTGTTTTATCTTTGTTTTGATAAACACACGTTTTTATAGTAACTTTACTAATGACGCAATCACGGCTTCGCCGGCTTAACTTATTGTTATATTAAAGTTAATAAAAACCTTTTAAACATTTTTAAAGTGGTAATATACACATAGGGTTTCCAGGAGGCGCGGGTTCGAGTCTCGCTACGTTCAAATTTTTATACGTTTTCTAAATAAGTAATAGAAACCTTCAGTTAAATTGTAGCCTATGTATTATTCTGACCTTTATAAAATATTATTTATTATTGAACAAACATCCTCACAAAATTTCATATCTCTATATAAAATAAAACAGTACAAATATTTTGTCCTTGAAAAGGATATAAGGACACTTAGGGGCCGTTCAAGTATTACGTAAGCACTGTAGGGGGCGGGGGGGTCTTGGGTTTGCTTATTTTTGACGTTTTCAATGAAATATTTGTAAGAGGATTGCTTATTTTTGATGACATAGGGGAGGGGGGGGTCAATAATTGCAAAAAAACTGCTTACGTAATACTTGAACGGCCCCTTAAAAAGAATAATAGAAAGCAAAAATATTTTTTTTAATTTCTTGTCTGTTTGTCTATCTGTCTATCTGTATGGTCACATTTTTGTCTGAAAGTATTGAAGCAATTTACTTAAAAAAATCACCAATTGCTTTGTTTCAACGCAACTTAACATGTTTCATTAAAATCACTTCATTAAAAAAAGTTATCGGCATTTGAATGAACTTAAAGCATTAGTTTGCCTTCGAATGTTGTATAGCAATCGCGCTGGTGAGATTCTTGGCTAAATAATGACATTCGAAACGTCTTAGTTATGTGACTGTTGATAAAAATATATATTTTTAAAGCACTATTGTTCAGAGTACAAACAATAATGTAAACAACATTGAATTGTTAGTGAAGGTTACCTTTATAAATAATAACAGTTAAGTTTAATCGTAATTAATTCAACACATAGATAAAAACCGATTTGATCTTCAAAGAAAAATTAAATAAATATATAGATTATTCGGTTCGTTCGTTCGTTTGAAATAAATCTATATAAAAATGCTTAAAAACAGCCTTTCTACGTATACTCTGTAATAACTACATATTTACCAATTGTACATTTAGCCAATAACTAATTTAAAAACTGTATAGGAATTTGTTAATATGCCATCATTACAGTTATTTTACAAAGAACGTAATGTTACAAAAATATATACGTATAAAAAATAATTCGCTTTATGTATATTTTTATAAAAATTAAATATCAACACTGGTCGTATTTTTTAATTCAAAACAATCAAAAGTCCTTATTGCAATTACGATAATGTAGAAAAAAAAACAAATTAGAATATTATAGATTAAAGTAATAAAATTCATATTAGAAGTCATTTCTTTTTATTTGATCAATTATCATGTAGCTTAAGCGGGCGAAGCTGCGGGCGGGTCGCTAGTTTATAATATTAGTATTAATTTTTAATTATTGTGTCACAGTCAATTTCTGCTTAATAGAAGGTTATATTTTTCATACATATTCAATTTAAATATTTTTCAAAACATAACTAAAAACTTGTTTGTCATCTCGTGGCCATTGTTGCGTAGGTCACAATTCAATGTAAGTTTTTTTTTTTATATTAATTTGCCGAACATTGAAATTTTTCTTTCAGCTTCACGCTGTATTCCGCACACACCAGGGTAGGCAGTTAAGACACTCCGTTCCCCATTTTCCGCTGAATTCTGGAAGCATAGTAAGTAGCGGCGTAACTCAACGCCGTGCTTTGCCTGGATACCAGAACGAGGAAATGAAAATATTGAATATTTAAAATTTTCGAGAGGGAATCGTACCCACCTGGCTGCCGCGACTGGCTTCAAGATTTAATATAATAAATGAATGTAGCGGTCACTTTGTTAATACCGAAAGTACCGGAGTATAATGGTTTAAATTAAAAGATAAAATCAAATATGGGGTTATTAACTTGGAGGTGCTGCACTGAGTCGGTATAGATCGATTATAGTGTTGTAATTCGGCAGAAAGTTGTCAACGAAGTGTTTTAACACTAGATTCCGTCTTCCTGCCCTACTGTGAGCGGGACACAGCGTGAAGCTGATTTATTTATTTATTTTAATTAAATGTATTTTTTTTACAATAAATCTTTTTTCTAGTAATGTTCGCACGCCTAGGACGCATGAGAACGGCGTTTACCTACGTAAATAAGATAAAAAACGTGGTTAAATGAAAGTTGTTTTCGTCCACTGACGGTTCCGTATCAATTTCAAGATTATAGATCAATGTTAAGTTCAACTTGTAAAAGTAGACAAACTTAAGTTTGCGGGCGGCCGCACTCTTTTTGTATGAAATGAACTACAAATATTTAAGTGTAAGCCAACACCGCGTTTTGTCTCCCCAGAGAAATAGAAAAGTACTCATTCTCAGCAATGAGTGTACTCGTATGTATAAATATTTCATATAAAACAAATCTAATAAGAAAATAATTTTATATCAATTTTATATGTTGATTTATCCTTCCAAGCTATGAATGTTTTTAATATAAATTTAAAATATGTATATTTTTCAAAGGTTAGGTAATTATAAAAAAAACAATAGCATCATCAGTAACTAAATATACGTTTCGTCACGTTTTCTTTCCCGTATAGCAACGTAGGTATGTAGGTAGGTAGTAGGGAATTGAAAATAATTACCCCGATTTCAAATCAAATCTTATCTCTTTTAGCTACTTTTTTATTGAAGAGTTGGCCTCAATCGCACGGCAAAGCTACTACGAGCCAGCGAACTACTTTTTGTAGTACGACAAAAAGTAGTTTCAATAGAACAAATGCATTCGCGTGGATACGTTCACACGGAAGAGATTTTAAATCGCGGCTAAATTTTATCGCGCGCTCCTCCATTTCAAGCGCCCGGCGACTGAAATAGAACATATGGAACTCCCTACTGCTGATCTGACGAGAGACAAAAAGTCGCTTGCATTACGGTACGCCGCGAGCATTCAAAGTGGTTGCACGCGTATTTATGGCAACGGAACATGGCTACGATGTCGTCGCACATAAATCCCGAATTACTCATTTTTATACAAGTTTTAGCCATTGATTGTGATATACTAAAAATTTAAAAAGGAAATTGGCAAATGAAAAAAAAATATATTGTATATTATTAAGTATTTTGTAGCATATTTTATAAGTCATTGCAAATTTAAATGTTAGTAACGCGAAGATTATTTGGCTGATATAATAATTTTAATAAAGTAATTTGGTTCTCATACTGAGTCACGTGTTTGGTTGCGTGTATTAATGTTGCAAAAACATATATATTTAATTACATTATTTTAAGGACACCTAAAAATAATTATCAACTTATTTCTCTAAATAGTCCCAAGTATAATAAATATGTTTAGTCGGGCCATAAATATTGTAAAAAATAAATAAAATATTATTTTTGAATTTTAAAATTGCAATTTTTATACGTATTTTGCAATATATAATATTTTGCCATATATAATATATTGCAAAACGCTTTGTAATATTAAAATGAAATGGGATTATAATGAGAAAAGAATCGCTATAATTATGCTTATGATATAGCCAAAAACCATTTTTAAAATCTTTCATACGATTGGTATTAGTCAAATGTTTGTGTACCGGGCTATTGATAGGTATAATGAATCCTGGAGTAGGTTTGGTTTGTGTAAGAAAAAGGTCTAGGCATCCACATAGGATTCGTACGAAAAGAACGATCAAAGAAGTAAGGGAAAGAATTCGAAGAAACCCCGTCCAAAAGCAAAAGATTTTATCTCTGGAGATGAAGATAGCACCTAGAACCATGTGGCGTATTTTAAAAGATGACGATAAAAAAAGTAACTGATTATTTCTTAATTTGTAATTTAAAAAAGAATAGGGTAATAAAATCAAAATATCTACTTAAGCGCTACGCAAAGAGAGATCCCAGAAAAATGAGAAAATTACAATTGAGCAATATACACACATAATGACAATATTTATGCTGTAAGCTCTAAAGCTTTCCTATTATTCAACAGAGTACAACGTGGGTGTTACCCGACTTCAGGGATGGTTTGGTGCGATGTGAGCTATGAAGGAGTGACTGAGTTATGATTTTTTGAAAAAGATATCAAAACATCATCACAAGATACCATTCTTGAGAATATATGAATGGTTCCGTTGCATTGACCGTTTCTTATAAATAAAAATGAAGTGTCTGTTGTGATTACATAATAACTGTGTTTTTACAATTGCATATGCTTATTTACATTATACACAAATACAAAACTGTCTTTCTATCTTTCTATTTCCACGAGCTAATGTCCTGAACAGATTAGAATAGAGAGGGTTATAGCATAGGCATAGGCTACTTTATATCAAGGAATTTCCACGAGAAAAGATTTACACGGGAAAAAGTTTTTACACGTGCGCGCGTATGAACGTGCTAGTACTCGTATCTATGTAGATTATATATGAAATAACTAAATGTTTTTCTATATTAATATCAAATAAAATCTCAAAAGATTAGAATTACGATTTATTAAGTGTAAAACAACGGTATAGATAACCAAACTGAGATAACCAGCCATCGTTTCCTAACTATATTTAAATAAATAAATAAAATAAAAAGCCTTTATCATTCCTTGCATGCATAATAAGTACACTTTCATACATTTTATTCTATTATATCTAAATTTTTAATTTTAATGACATTATGTTACTTATTCTAGGGTTATATTTAATATTAATATTAGATAAATATCTACTTGTATATATGTATATTATACATAACCTCTTCTCTTCGGGTGAAGACCTCCTCCAAAAGAGACCATGACTGTCTGTCCTGGGCAATTTGAATCCAGTTTGAGCCAGCTACTCTAATTATATTGTCTTGCCATTTCGCGTTAGGTCTCCCTATACGTCTCTTACCTCTTGGACCTCTCCATGTGGTTATTCTTTTAGTCCATCTATTGTCTTGTTCTCGTGCTACATGCCCCGCCCACCTCCATTTTAGTGTTCGTGGACTTTAGGATGTTTTTATTTTTGTGTGCCTAACTTTTTGACGTCTGCGTATATTTAATATACAGCGCTCAAGATCACGCTGGCAGGTAACAATTTTATTTTTGATTTTGTTGGTGTACTTCCAAGTCTGACATGCATGTAAGGCACGGTAGAAGACTAGAAGACAAAATTTTCGTTTTTTATCTTAACTGGTAGATTGCTTTTAATAATTTCTTACTTACCTCCAGTGTTTGTTCCAGATGCTTTGTGTGCGTCTTTCTATTTTCCATTTCTTGTTCCCTCTGTCGAAGCCAATTTGTTTCCCTAGATAAACGTACTTATCTGTGTATTGGAGTGATTCTTTGTCCACATATATGGTTACCTCGGTTCAGCTTCTTTACTTGCTGTGCTTAATGATAGAATACCCCTACGTTAATTTTTTTATACGTTTTCTAAATAAGTATTTTTCTTTCTTAAGTGTGGAATAACACTTTAAAAAACGGTTAAAAATAAAAATTATAAAATTTAAATAATAATCTAAGTAATTACTTTAAGTTATCAATTCTGTCGGTTGCCCCCGACGCGCACACGTTGTATTTTTTTAGCTTCACGCTGCATCCCGCACATTGCAGAATAGGTGGAGGGAACGTGGAGACCTAGTGTTAAAACAGTCAAGAGCAAGAAGAAAATGAAAAAATAAAATACTTCATTTCCTCGAGTGGGAGTCGAACCCACATTCTGTCGCGTTTACAGTAACGCTTGTGCACTGCGGAACGACGCCGACTACGAGAAATCGAGACAAGACAGGTTAAGCACTTGTTACTTATCTTTTACATTAAACCACATTACACGAATAACATTTTGTAAACTATCATAAAATATTTTACTTGATTTAGTATGTATGTTATATTTTAAAAGTAAAAATAAAATTAGCTTCACGCTGTATCCCGCACGATGTGTAGGCAGAGGGAAGCTAATGTTAAGGCACTCCGTTCCCCACTTTCCGCCGAGTTCTGGAGGCATTGCGTGTTGAGTGGCGGAACTCAACGCTGTGCTTTGCCTCGACACCAGAGCGAAGAAATGAAAATATAAAGGTAAATAAATATTTTATTTCCTCGAGTGGGGATCGAACCCACAACCACTCGATTTTACAGTCACACTTTGTACCCCTGCGCCACGACTGGCCTCAATGTTATATTTTGCTTACAAAAATTAAACTTGAACGCAGGCAGTCTATCGCACCAAGGCCGTTATATAAATTTTATTATAAGATAAGTCTAACAGCTGTTCTAAATTATGTAAATTTTTCGGCAACAATCACCCTTGAAATCTACAATACGATTTCGATTGTAAATATTTATTTAAAACTTCCGGTTTTATAATCCATTATTTATATAAAATGTTTCTAAATTTGTTAGTAACTTGATTAATTCTGCATTTTGTTGAATATATATAATCATAGATATATTTGTCTGTTTGTTATTTTGTTTATCGTTTAAGCAAATAATGTTTGGCAAGTAAAAATATAGTAAACAAATTATTTACAGGTCCAAATCTAGTTTATGGGATTAATTTTTTCTGGAACTAGCACAAAATAAAACAAAATGATTTAATAAAATATAAGACAAGAAAATAAATATTTACTAATTATATTTGGGTATAATAAATAATTTAATATTAATATATTAAAATAATATTTTTTTCTGATTTAATACAACTTTAAGATATACCGATAAATAGGGAGAGTTTAAAAGAATCTCTCTCAACACGTATTATTCGTCAGAAATATATATGTACCTAGGTGCAAAAAAATAAATAAGAAAAAAAAAGTAATAATAATATTTTTAAAAATATAAGCAAAATTATGTATGTGATAAGAGTCAGGACGATCGATAGTCTATCTATATAATAATAATAGTTAACGGGACTATGTTATTAGGCGACGAAACCTTGTCGCCCAAACCTTCATATGAGGTCAGATTTTAGATGCAAATCGATATACTATTTCCGGAAATCTGGTTTCTTTTTTATTTAAGAATGGAGTATTCATTTGATGACCGTTAGAATCGTTTGTAAATAAAAAAAAAATCGAGTTCGACGTTAGAAAAAAAAATATATATATATATATATTAAATTCATTCTCTAATCTGCATGCAGTGGAGATGCGTAAAATACATTACCTTAGCAACTCGTATGACTATGAAAAATTATTTTGAAATATATTAAAAAAAAATCAGCTTCACGTTATATCCCGCACACAGCAGGGTCGGCAGAGGCAACCTTATATTAAGACACTCCGTTCCCTTCTTTCCGCCAAATTCTGGAGGCATTGCGTGAGTGGAGGGACTCAACGCCGCACTTTTCTTTGACACCAGAGCGAAAAAAATGGAAATATAAATTTAAATAAATATTTCTTTTCCTCTAGTGGGAATCGATCTCACAACCAGTTGTGTTTTCAGTTACACTTTGTGCTCCTGCGCCACAACTGGCCTCTAACATACAATAGTGTGTGTAATATTTACTTTAATATTTTAAATATATCTAAATCATTATTTAAAAATATTTCTGCATTCGTTCCCCATATAAGTTTTAAGTATACCAATTTCATATTAATCCGTCAGTACAACTTTCGTCTAGGTTGACGTCAGTCGTGGCCTAGGGGCACAAGAGTGTGACTGTAAGTGCGAGCGGCGTTGAGTTCCGCCATACGCAATGGCTACATAATTCTGTGGAAAGTGGGCAATGGAGTGCCTAGGCTCCTACCTACATTGTTATATGCGGGATGCAGTGTGAAGCTAAAAAATAAATAATAATAAACAATTATAACAACATTTTAAATGAAACTATTTTAACCGGATTAAAAAATAAAAATTAAATTAGCTTCACGCTGTATCCCGCACACAGCAGGGTAGGCAGAGGGAACCTAGTGTTAAGACACTCCGTTCCCCACTTTCTGCCGAATTCTGGAGGCATTGCATGTTGAGTGGCAGAACTCAACGCCGCGCTTAACCTCGACACCAGAGCGAAGAAATGGAAATATAAATTTAAGTAAATATCCGGATTATTAATATATTACCTT
>JAATLQ010026583.1:39649-54626 GCA_013421005.1 Heliconius erato x Heliconius himera | reverse complement strand
GAATCCAGGGCAGTACGCGAGGCAATTAAGAAATCGTTGGCGGTAGTTTGATATAATAATTATGTCAACTGACAGACGAATGCCACCTCAGTCTACCCGTGACCACGGACTACTGCAAAGTGTTCGAAACGTCGGGTTTCCAAAAATGTATAAAAGTACCAAATATACGCGATTAATCCGGTTAAAATAGTTTCATTTAAAATGTGTAATAATCGTGAAAATCAAAGAACTTATTAATTATAACAACGTGTTGATGATGATTTAAATTTTTATTAAATTATTTAGAACAACATTGTTTTAAATAAAGAAAGAAAATTGCGTTGTATCCTAAGCACGTTGTATCCTAAGCACGTTTACGTGCACGTTTATGTTAGTACAATAATATAATTATAATATCACCAGTTAATTACATATAATATAATAACGTTAAAAATAAATATATAAAGTTATTAAAGGCAAAATGTATACAAAATTGTTTTATAGTTTATTATTTTATTACTTGATTATTTTAGTGTTAATATTTTGCATTATTTTCAAATCTATTAAAAATATAACAATATTGTTATAAACAATATACAAGTGGCGTTGAATTAATTTAATTATATTTTATAAGTATATTTAAAGCACAAATTTTTTATTTTATTACAACAAAAGAATTAGGATAGATAACCTATATATCCCAGATCCCAGGGCAGCCAGACCTATGTCATTTTAGCAAAGTTGAAATTTTGAGGACTATTAGTCTAATACAGTATGCGTACTCACTTACTTGAAAGTGGGGCTTGAACTTGAAAGTTAGAGGTAGTTCCAAATAAAGATATATCTCTGCTTGGGAGGATGGTCTGGGTGTTTATAAGAGGTCTTGAAATAGTCCATTAATAATATATGTAAAATAAAAGCTTGCTAGTATAACGTATTTAGCTCCAACTTCAGACAACCTTTACGACGTCTGGCATAACTAAAAGCCCACTTAAAGAGACTGGTAATAATAAATATACATGTTGTATATTATTTTTAACAACATATTTAAATACGAGCGTTTCTATTTTAAGGTAGGTTAGTAGTCTTAGTAGGGTTAGTAGGCTTTACTGGATACGCACTATACTATATGTCCTAGCGGGATGGCCATATGGATACCATCTCAGCACACCTCTTTCGTACACTGTCATCAACCTCTTCATTCATGCCATGTTTCTTCTTAAAACTGTACTATATTTATTGAAGAGAAGTGGAGAATCTCAGTATTTTTTTATTAAAGAATTCTTTTTTTATTTATATGACACACCAACAATACAATATAACATCTTATAAATAAAAAAATTGTATATCGGAAGGGTTCTGACACAAGTATCAATTACAGTCATACATGACATGACAGCATTTATAAAATTTTCCACATAGATTACAATTAAAATATTTACATAATTATATATTAGATATACAAATTTTAATTACAATTAAAATGAGGAAGAAAATAATAATAATTTAACGATATATAAGGCCCTTTGTTAAGTGTTTATAAACAACAATAGTAATATTGACATTACATTTGCATACATACAATATTTATGCATGGTTATGTTGCAAAATTAAGTTAATTGTTGCAACTCGATATACAGTAAATAGGTTCCCACATCCCACAAACATAAAGGGAACCCTTATAGGATCACTTTATTATCTCGTGGAGGTATCAAGCTAAAAATAATACCAGATATTCAGATATTTTCATTGCATTTTTTATGAAATTCGCGTAATCAAAACCTATAACGTGGACCTATAGTTATGAAATTTGGCACTAACTATAACCTACAAATAAAGAAACAAATCCAATAACTGAACGTTTACAGATATTTCATACAAAAAATCATTATGAACTTATATTTGTAGTTAATTTTATACAAAATGAGTGCATACACCCGCATACTTAAGTTTGTCAACATTAATATTCAAAATCTATACTAGGGTATTTCCTGTATTCTTTCAATTATAAAATTTAGCAAGAAATCAGAACTTGCAGTCAATATAGATAAAAAGAAAGTTTAAAAATTAGGATAGACGTCATCATACGCCATTTTAATTTATTATTATTATTATAACCAATCTGTTTGTTTGTAGTTGGCATACGACCACGGCTATCCGTATTTAAACATATCTCTATTAGTATGACGTATAAAAACACGTTAATATATAACACGAGTAGGTGTCGTTGTTAATTTAATAGACAGTAAATTTTTAATAGCTAGAAGGCGCTGTAGTCAATTGTACGTGACGTCATGTTACCTATTACCGGCGGACGATCAAGAGGCTTCTAACGACTTCTCACTTATCAAATTATAATAACTAGTTTAGAAGTTATAAGGGAACAGAACACATCCACATCCACATAAAGACATACATAGATACATGTCAAAATCATAACCCTCTTTTTTGTTTCGCCTTAGTCGTGTAAAAATAATGCGAAAAATACAAAATTTATTTTAGTTATATTACAGATAAAAACTATAAGAAACTAATTTTTGTATTAGTAACTTATAAGTATTTTTTTTTAAATCAGTAAGTTTATCGTGGAAGATATTTTTGTTGCTTTTCGGGTCCGATAGATTATTATATTATAATTATATCGAAAAAATTTCTCAAGATTGCTTTGCCTCGAAAAAATCGGCGGAAAGTGCGGAACGGACTGTCTTAACTCTAGGTTCCTAACCTCTGCCTACCCTGCTATATGCGGAATATATTGTGAAGCTGATTTGATTTATTACTACGTTGACTTGTAATAGTAGTACCCTGTTATATGCGGGAAAAAGCGTGAAGCTAAAAATAATTAAAAAGAAAATTGCGTGATATGAGCTTTTATAAATCCATACCTATATTATAAATTCGAAAGTAACTCTGTCTGTCTGTCTGTCTGTATGTGATGCAATCAGGGATAAACAGCTGATACGATTGTGATAAAATTTTATAGAGATACTTGAGGGTCTTGGGATGGACATGTGTTACTTTTTTTTCTCATGTTTTTAATATTCTCTATATTTACTAATATATTAAAATGCATTTCAATTTGACATGCAATTTAATCTGCCATGTTATTTCAACTGTCACAAGGATTTTTGTTGTTTAAAGAAAATGCCGCTCAAAATGAGCTTCCTGAACGCTTACTAATATTTATTTTACGTTGATAATATTGATAATGTTGAAAAATCAATAGATAGCCAATAAATTTTATATTATTTTCAGGAAATACTTCGTACGAAGATAAAATAAGAATAATCCTTTTCTATAAAAATGTTTGTATAGCTTATATTGAAAATATTACTTTTCTATATTATTATAAATCTCATTTTTATATACATGTTATCGGCAGTCTGTAGATATTCTATACAATATCAGATATTCTATACAATACATAGGTTATGTAAGAAATATTATTTGTTTTTTTGTCCTAGGTATTCTACAATAATATTAATAGACTTAGCTCAGCAGCTTTTGCGGTTAAAAAAATCAGACTATTAACTGACGGGGAAACACCTCGCCTTGTTTACTTTAGCTACTTTCATAGTATTACGTTTTACGGCATTCTACTTTGGGGTAATGCAGCCGATATTAAATCAATTTTTGTTTTGCAGAAGCGAGCTATTCGCGCAATCAATAACATAGACCGTAAAGAATCGTTAAAACAAAAATTTAAAGAAATTAATATATTGACAGTTGCATCTCAGTATATTTTTGAAAATTTTATGAAGAAGAATATTAAAAATTTTGGCAAAATTGGTGATTATATTGACAATATTTTTTTGGTGATAATATGACAATATTGCACCTCTAACCTGATTACCTCGAGTCCGTAATTCTTTTATAGGACAATGTGTACGCTTTTACAACAGGATCCCAGAAAACGTCCGAGAATGTTCATATATAACACAATTTAAAAGAGTTGTGAAAAGACGTTTGTGTGTTAAAGGTTATTACCAAATTAATGATTACATAAATGATCACACGCCTTGGGAATGAAATGCTCGCTCCATTATTATCTGATTTTAAGTATCATTTTCAGAAATGTTAAAATGTGTTTTTGTATAGTCGTTGAAAAAAAAGTGCCGTTGAGTCTTGCTCCAATTTTTCTCCAGTCTGAGGCATTAACTTTAGCGAACTGGTGGTAAATTAATTGACGTTCAAACAATGAAGCACGTAACTTCTTATTTTGAATAAAATTATTTGACTTTGGCTTTTTGACATTGATACAACATCGAATGCGCTACTGATAATGTATGTAAAAGACGAGAGCAAGGAAAGGGATTACGTGGAGGAGAAAAGATAATGTATTAATACCCCTACAGATTAAATAAATAAGAGCAATTCTTTGAAAGTTATAAGTTATATCTGCAATCTATTTAATAAGCTAAAATCTTATTCCCAAATAAAAATACTTGAGGTCAGTCGTAAATGCGACAAGGTTCAGGACATGAGTTCGATTTCGACTCTGAGGAACTGAAATATTTAATATTTTCACAATAAAACTAGAATTCCAAACATATTTTAATAAACATAAAAAAAATTGTAATACCTCCGATTCTGCTCAATCGTCGTCATTAAACTGACATTCGCATAAAAACGTAGGTTATCATAAATTAACTCACTACATGGATTTTTTACATTTAGAATCAAATCACATAATTATTTCGTCACAAACAAAAGAATTGTATGTAATAATTTTTTTTTCTTCTTATTTTTGTTGTATTGTGTATTTTTTCTAATTTTAGTAAATTTTACTATATAATAATACCTTTCCATATCTATAATATTCGAGATACGGGGCACACTTTACTCTAGGTGATAAGAAAAGAGTGATTCGTCACTTCATTCTTGATCAAAGAAGTTTGTCATGTGGAGACTTTTTGATTTATAGATATCAAACATCTATATGTCATTTTTTTTTAACTAAAATCTTAGTAATTAGTCATAATTAATAAATTATTCGCTATTTTTTTATGTTTCAAAGTTCTACACTGACACTAGCGTGGGAATAATCAAGTTTAAAACCTTATACATACATTTAGATATAATTTCGGCTCATTCGGACAAAATGTGACGTGCTGTCGTTTTTTTGACGTTGTCCATCGTCATTGTCCATAATTATCAAAAAATTGACATTATATGTTAGTCAATTCTAAAAAAATTAAAGATGGGTAAAAATATTATAGGTCTAACTGATCTAACTTACACATGATTTATTTTACCTTTGCCTAAGTCCTAAAAGTTTATACTCTATTATAGAATTTTTTTTCGGCTTCACATGTGGCTTGGTGGCAAGACACTCCGTTCTCCGCCTTCTGTCGAATTCGAAACATTAAATACTAAGCGGCAGAAATCTGACGCCACAATGACGGCATTAGTTATTTAAAAATAACTAATTCCCGTTCGAGAATTGAACCCTCAACCATTGCGTTTTTATTTAAGCGTAGTCTCATAATCCCCTGATGATCTCACTGATGATACTGAAAGTCAGTATTTTTAGCACTATGACGTAAGAAAGTTAGTATTTTTAGCATAAGACTTTAATGTCATTACTAACTTTATTATACTCGAAATAGAAGCTTTTAACAAGATACTGTTTAATATAGATATTACATTTAAAGGTGTAAATATATATAAAAAAATACGTACAATGTGTTTGTTCAACAATTAAGAAAATAAATAGTTATAAATTTACACCTCCATACGTCAAGATTTATTTTAAGACGATCTTGCTAAGTAACCTATGTTGTTTAATGTCATTTTCATTTTAGTGTTTGTTTTTTTCTGGTAAAATGGATGGAAAAAGACAAAAAGTTATGTTGAAACTCATAAAATATAGTGTCTAAAATGATACAGTGAGTAGAGAAATATTACTTTGTATAATGTAAATAATATATATGTTATATTTAGTCAACGGCGTCAAAGGTCAATGGTCTAAGATACATTTCGAGTTCTTTTGCGTATTTTTAACACTACTGTTATATATACATTTTTGTAATCTGCTTACCAGGAAAGGCAAATATTCCGCATGTTTCATGGTAGGCAGAGGGACCCTAGTGTCAAAACATTCCGCTCCCCACTTTCTGCCTAATTTTGAAGACATTGCGTGTTGAGTGGCGAAGAAGCTTAACACCGCGCTTTGCCTCGACACCAGAGTGAAGAAATGCAACAATTAAATATCTGATTTCCTCGTGTGGAAGTCGAACCCACAACCTGTAGCGTTTACAGACAAACACGCTTGTGCTGCGGCACCATGACTGGTTTCACAGATTTTTTATAATATTTAGTTAACATTTATTAAAATGATGATATACAAAACATCTAAAAACTACAGATATTTAGACTGAAAAAAAAAACAGTTATTCTTATTATAATAATTATTATAAATAAGTATTGTAAGACAATATATGCACTAAAAGCTGAAAAACAGGACAAACGTCAGAATTAGGAATTAGGCCACCGAGGATTTATTACAAAAATTGGAGGTCTTGAGCTTTTTCTGAAGTTCAAGTTATCTTAGCCAGAGCCCTTTCATCTGATACCTCACCTGAACTTTGAAATTTGGCCCCCCTTTAACATTATTATTTCTTAAGTGTTTTTGTATGGAAAAGACAAGGCTACCTGGACCCTATACAGGGCGAATTGGTGTTTTGGCGTAAAGTACCGTCTCGCTCTGCTGATTACCTCCAGTTTCTTCCAGGTCAACTTGGCCTTGCTTCCCAAATAATCGCGATACTGGCAATCACACGAAACATTAAAGCCCAATATGCTGATACTGGGCGCGGCCATAAAGGGATTGTTTTGAAAGACTGGCGATACGACAAATGGGGTTCTTTTAGTGACTTGTGTTGTCGGTGTCGCTTGGTCGGGTAATCTGAGTCTCCGTCAAGAATAACAAGGCTGGTGATGGACGGCATTCAGGTTGGAGTGCCGACAACTGATACGATACGCCTCGTTTGCTTTGTCCATATCGCGGAACTGTGAAACCCAGAATTCAACTGGCTTTGAAGACCCGGACGGATTCTCCAATGCCGGAGGTACTGGTACTCTCCTAGAGTAATTTGTCTTTGAATGCGTCTATTATATTCCAGGAAGGGATGGGGGTTGGAGACCGGAGCCCGGCATTACATAATGCGACGAACGAATGACGCAGTGGTAGAAAACCACTACCTCATGCTGGTTTTAAATGCCGATAGTGGTAATAATCCAGTCAAGTCGGCCCATGAGTGTTGCCATTGTTTGCGACGCCTCTCTCTCCCACACGAAAAGGGTATAACCACAAATGTGCAGAGCTATAAAAAGTATAAAACTACCGATCAACCGGAAGTACCCTATTAATTTTGATTCCCATCATAATACCGAAATACGCGTATTCTGCGCGATATAAACGGCCATATCTTTTTTTAAGTAAATATAGAAATACGATTTCTGCACAAAATCAAGCAACCATAGATTTGAGTACATAGTTCGAATTTCAACTCGATATCTCCAAGCGTTCCTGAGATAAAGGATTAATTTCTGTTTGATACCTTTACGAGATGGCAGTAGATAGGAGGAAAGAATGGGAATGGTCCTGACAAACAGATTCAGGTCAGTCAAGACAGACATAGAGACATGCGGACATCAAAGAGATCCTATAAGATATTCGTTTTTCTTTTGTGGTACGAAACCAACCAACAAACCAACCAGTCAACTAAAAAAGATACGAAAGATAAGAAGATGATTTGAATTTTTATATATATTTTTTATTTTTATCTTTTTTATATCAAACCATAACTTTCTATATTTTTGTTGCTTGTAAAAAAATGTACATCATAGATACTACAAATTGTTTTTCTATTGACGTTTATATATTTAAATAAGTGATATAAATGTAGAAGGTCATTCGAAACTCGTTTTTTTTCATAACAGAATAGTTTTTAAAGGATCGCAACCAAAACTCAACAAGTAGTTGTTGTCGCGTCTTAGAGTGAACAGGCGGCCTTATAATAAACGGTAAATTAATTTTATTTTCTATTATATTGGCTATATCAGTGGCTATATTCATTTGATATTGAAATAATCTGTTGTTGTTTGCAAAATTCAGCGCAGTCAAGGTAAGTTTTAATACATGATTTTAACTGCTAGTAAGATATCAGCTATATGTGATAGTAAGATCATTGTGTAAAGTAAAATAAATTTTAGAAAAAAGAAATTAACATATATCACTTTATTGCTGATTGCCTATACGTACTATAATATATATTTCTTATTAAAAATATACTTTAAGGTGGAAATCAAAATCAAAACAATCGAATCACAAGTCAAAAACTTTTAACTAAAATACTATACAGAGAATAAAATTTCAAATATAAGCAAACAAGCACAACTTTTTGAATTTTTCTATATTTTCAGCAAAAAAAATTAAATGCAAAAAAATATTTTATTCAAAAAAAAACAATCGATATTTTTCATCTTGCTATTACTTAATACTAATAATTTATATACTTTGAAATAATGTTTAGATTTATGCCAAATTGTTGTTGTTATGTAATGATATTGAGTGTACATATTTTTAAAATATATCAATAAATAAATTGAGTTTTTATTTTAAAAAGGTGATATTGTGTGCTTTGAGTTCAGCAGAGTAATAATAAATGCAGTTAATATAAACTATAATAAATCAATTGATTTGTTCTATATTATAAAGATACTAAATAAAATAAAATGATAGCAAAAAAATATAAAAAAAAACAATAACAGAAAAAAAATTAAAAATCTAGAAGCTAACAAGTCTATTAACATAAAAAATTGGTTAAGTACGAGTCGAGAGCCATCAAGGCTCTCGCACAAATTTCTAGACTGCCTGTCAATAGGAAGAACAACTTGTTTGACAAACTTAAGTCTGCGCGATACGCCCGTATGCGCTTCTTTTGTATGAAATTAAATATAAATATAAGTTATTAATATATTTTTTTAATTTAATTTTTCTTAATTTTAATTTTTCGGATTTTTTCCATTATTTATTTTGTAAGTTTTTACTAAATTTCATAAATGTAGGTAAATCCATAAGCAAAATCTAAGCGCGAAGTTTCATATCTTTTGATTGTGTTGACTAAGAAGCTTGATTTTCCGTTTTTACCTTTTGAGGCATGGAACCCTAAAACATTAAAAATATAAAATATATTAAGTTGATTTTAAGTGCATTGACAATGTATTTGACTGACATTAATTATACAAGAGGTCAAGGATTTAATTCTCACTTAATGTAATTCTAAGATTAGAATTCCGTTAAAAATATTTATCAAAAATATTAAACATACCAAATCTTTTACTTTTTTCTTTTTAGAAAAATTGCTTTGAAAAGTTGCCAAAACTATCCCTGTAATAAGTGCTTGAGTTTATTTAAAAAAAAAACCATTAAAATTAATCTTATTGAAATCAATTATAGAGGCTAGTCGTGGCGCAGGGGCACAAAGTGTGATTGTAAAACCGGCTGGTTGTGGGTTCGATCCCCACTCGAGGAGATGAAATATTTACTTAAATTTATATTTCCCTTTCTTCGCTCTGATGTTGAGGACAAGTGCGGCGTTGAGTTCTGCCACTCAACACGCAATACCTCTAGAATACGGCAGAAAGTGGAGAACGGAGTGTCTTAATACTAGGTTTCCTCTGCCTACCGTGAGCGGGATACAGCATGAAGCTGATTTATTTTTATTTTATTGAAATCAGTGTTCATAATATTGTTATGTAGATATATACATTTTATAGAAGAGAGAGTATCTTATTTTTTTCTACTTCACGCTATATCTCAGCAGGAGTCAAAGGGAACCTAATGTTTTAATATTCCGTTCCCATTAAGACACTTCTGTTTTCCACTTACGGCCGAATTCTCGAGGCTTGCGTGTTGAGTGGCGAAACTCAACGTCGCGCTTTGCGTCGTTACTGGAGATAGGAAATGAAAATAATAAATAATTAATTTCTTCGAGTGGAAATCGACCCCACAACCTGTCGCGTTACATACATTTAATTTGTTAGCTTAAAATGTTTATAAAGGATAATCCATATTAGAAAATATTATTATTTTGCGCTCCAAAATATCTAATGTGCCTATATATATACTAAAAGATATTAAGCTAACTGTTTTTACAGATGCATATCAAAGATCAACATCCATTCTATCCAACAAGTGACGATGAGCGCATCCAGATTTGCAAGGAGCTGGGGTTCAAAGCGAGTATACTACAAGAGGACATCGATGCAATTATTGAATGGTTTCAAAAACAACCGCATTTGGTAGATGCACCTATAGGTAGAATTTTTTTTTGCATAGCAACGTCTGGTATTATGTTCCCTCCCCCATTTAACAAGCTATTTCTCGTTGAAATTGAAGTATAGCTGGGTAAAAGAAGAATCTCCCAAGAAGATTCTCCCAAGTTGGATTCAAACCTACAACTAATACGTAAACATTCGAATGCTACCACGATGATGTCATATATCATTAAATAACATATATATTTCTTTAATTATCTTAACGCTGTATCAAAGGCAAAGGAAAACTGAGAACCTAGTGTTAAGACACTTTATTAAGACGTTCCACTCCCCATTTCCCCCTGAATTTTGGAAACTCTGAACTGAACTTTGGAACTCAACGCCGCGCTTTCCCTCGTTACTAGAGCGAGAAAATGAATATATTAAATATTATTATTGTTAAATATTAGCAATATTGTAACTATATTGACGACGTATCAGCAGGTACAAATTTATATACAAAGTAAGGTACTAATGAATAAATAAATAAAAGACAGGTGTATTATTTTACAAAAGATATTTTTTTGTTTATTTATAACACATACGTTGGTTTACAGTTTAAAAATATTTATAGGATGTATTTACATTGTATGATTAAAAATTAAATCAGCTTCGCGCTGTATCCTGCATACAGGAGAGTAGGCAAAGAGAACCGAGTTTCACACGACACTCCGTTCTCCACTTTCGAGGCATTGAATGTTGAGTGGCAAAACTCAACGCTGTGCTTTTGCCTTGATGACAGAGCGAAATCCATATAGCAGAGTAGGCAGAGAGAACCTGGGAACTTAGTTCCCATTAAAACGTTCCACTCTCCACTTTCCGCTGAATTGTGTTGTGTTGTGTGCTAGGTGGCAGAACTCAACGCCACGCTTTTACCTCTTTTGTATTAATAATTTGAGTCCGTTGTGGCGTAGGGGCCCAAAAGAGTGTAACTTTAACGCGTCGGTTGTGTGTTCGATTCCCATTCGGTGGACTAAATTAACATTTTTATTTCTTCGCTATGGCACCAAGGCAAAAGCCCAGCGTTGAGTTCCGGAAAGTGGGGAACGAAGTTTCTTAACACTAGGTTCCCTCTGCCTGCCCTATTATATACTGCTGATACAGCGTGAAGCTGATTTATTTTAATAATTTGTTCTAGACCGAGACTATATTGAAAAGACTTTGATGGCCTCTAAGGGATCACTAGAAAAAGCGAAGCGTAAAATTGATCATTTCTATAAATACAGATCGTTGGCCCCTGAACTTATTCAAGACAGATCTGATGACCTTAATGATCCAAATTATGACCCATGGACCGTATAGTAAGTGATCTAAATTAACCTTAAATACAAAAGTAAACTAGAAATTTTACTAAACATACTTTAAAATTAATTTATTTAAAGATTAACATTAATAAAATTAAGATTTTTTTTTCGTTTCTCCTTTTCAAAATACAGATTTATTCTGGTTAATTCTTCAAAAAGGGCACATTTTTTTAGAAAAATAATATTATTTAAAACTTAGAATGTTTAAATTTCACTTTAAGTAAAAATTGGTTTGGTTTGGCCGGATGTAACAATTTAGCTTAAATTGTTACATCCGGCTATGTCGAATCTTTGAAACGGTCGTTAAAAGTTATTTTATTATCTATGCCCAAAAAATAAAAAAAAACAAAAGACATGTATAATATTTTAACATTTTTGAAGTGTTAATAACAGCGCTTGGATGGTTTCCAAAAGGCGCGGTTTTAAATTCCGCTCCGTTAAAATGTTTATATGTTTTCTAAAAAGTAATATGTAAATATTTCTAGTATATGTTTTATTAATTTTATTAAGATTTTTTTTAAATATTCCTTCTCTATTTTCTCGTTTTTATAATATAAATGACATGACTTAAAATTTCCTTTAACAGCCGTCAAGCCGCCATGTTAAAACTCTTCAATGGCAAAAGGATCTCCGTATTCAAATTAACAGAAACAAATGCTAGCAAAATGTGCCTTGAAGTTATGTTGAGAAATACAATCATGGTATGTCCTATACTTTTTAATCTATACTAATGTTATAATGTTGAAGAATTTGTCTGGTTGAACGCTCTATCCTCAGGAACTTCTGGCTAGATTCAGTCTGATATTTTTTTCAAAAAAGGTTATTTTTTTTATAAAGATCAGCTTCGTGCTGTATCCCATGTTTAAAAAAATCTGAGTGGTTGTGGGTTCGAGACCCACTCGAAGAAATGAAATATTGAATATTTTCGTTCCTTCGCTGTGGTGTCGTATCAAAGCGCGGTGTTGAGTTCCGCCACTCGACATGCCATGCCATTCAGAATTTGGCAGCAAAATGAAGAACGGAGTATCTTAATACTAGGTTCCCTCCATCTACCCTCCTATGTACGGGATGAAGCGTGAAGTTAAAAAAAAAGAAAAGTATGTCCTTATAAGTTGGCTTATAAGGTAGAAATCGAACCAATACTCTTATAACTAGGAAATAGAAAACAAATTATGAAGAATCTAAATATATCTTAATTTTTTACGATTACTTTTAAAATTTACTTAATTTTAAGTAACTTTCTCTTTAGAAAGTCTTTGATTATATCATAATCCAGAGAAATCATTACCAAAAAATGTTCAATAGAATATGTTACGTAAGTAAATTATTGTAAAATAATTTACTATTTAATATTTTATTAAAAAATAAATAAATCAGCTTCACGCTGTATCCTGCACACAGCAGGGTACGCAGAGGGAGCCTAGTGTTAAGACACTCCGTTCCCCACTTTTTGCCGAATTCTGGAAGAATTGCGTGTTGAGTGGCAGAACTCAACGCCGGGCTTAACCTCGACAGCGAGGAAATGGAAATATAAATTTAAGTAAATATTTTATCTCCTCGAGGGGGGATCGAACCCACAACCAGTCGGTTTTACAGTCACACCTCCTGCCGCTGCGCCACGACAAAAATTTATGAAAAGTCTTATGAATAAAAAACTTACCATTTTATCGCACTTTGGATGCTACGTGAAGCCAGTCGTGGCGCAGGTGCACAAAGTGCGACTGTAAATCGACTGGTTGTGGAGAAGAACACTCGAGGAGATGAAATATTTACTTAAATTTATCACATACACAGCAGGGTAGGCACAGGGAACCTAGTGTTAAGACACTCCGTTCCCCACTTTCTGCCGAATTCTGGACGCATTGCATTGGAGGCGTTGAGTTCCGACACTCAACACCAGCAATGCCTTTAGAATTCACCGAAAATTGGGGAACGGAGTGTTAAAACTGGGTTCCTTCTGCCTACACTGCTGCCTACAGAATTCAGCGTGAAGCTGATATAACAAAAAAATATTTATTATTACCTATCAAGCCTGGTCTAATTGTTATCAAAACCGACGAAACACTATCAAAATCTGTCATTCCAAAGATAAGCTCCAGTGGCGCAATTGGTTAGCGCACGGTACTTATAAGACAGTAGTCGTGAGCGATGCCGGGGTTGTGAGTTCGAGCCTCACCTGGAGCAAAGTTTTTATTTTAAAATTTTATAAAATTTATATCCTTTAATATTATTGTGGTATTGACTATTGACATGAAAACAAATAATTTATGCATATAAATGAGGTTTTACAAGGCTTATTTTATTTACAAAAATTGTACTTTTTACTTTCATTATATTAAAATATTTATAAATATGTTTAGTTTTATATTTAACATATTTTAATCTTTCTTTTTATAGTTTTTTTTTTATATATTTAATCTTTTAAAAATATTATTTTGCACATAATTTGTATATTAATTATGTTAACACTAATATTATAATTAAGTCAATATATATATGTATATATATATTGTTCAATTTATATTAATAGTTATGAATTTCATTACATTTGGAGGCCGTCGTGGCGCAGTAAACTCGACGTTTGCGGGTTCGATTTCCACTCCGGGGAATGAAATATTTAACATTATCATTTAGTCGAAATAGTAACGAGACAAAACCTGGTGTTTAGTTCTGTAAACAAACAGTGTCTCCAGAATACGGCGGAAAGAGAACAACAGAAGTGTCTTTATGGGGAATAGAGTGAGGTGACACTATGCGGGATACAGCGTGCCGCAAAAAAATAACGTTTTCAATTTAATATATATTGAATACCGTTTTCGTCGTACAATTATTACAAATAAATATTATACTAATTGATTATTTATTATTTTCATATAAATAGCACTCTTCAATCGAAATCACGCTGCATCCCGCACTCAGCAGGGTAGGCAAAGGGAACCTAGTGTTAACTAAAGACTGCACTCCGTTCCCCACTTTCTGCCGAATTCTATTTCTAATTGCGTGTTAAGTGGCAGATATCAACGCCGCGCTTAACCTCGTCACCAGAGCGATGAATTGGAATGATATAAATATATTAAATTTATCGTAACCAGCGGTGTAGGCTTTTGTTTACGCATACGCATATTTTTGCTGGTAATTTAAATATGAAATATAAAATTTTTAGAATTAATTATATAATATTATTTATAAAAATATATTATTTAAATATTAGTTTTATTATATTATTTATGATATTAATTATATTATTACCTAGTAATTTGCATATTAATTATTATAATACATACTTTAGTATAATATTTTATATTTAATGAGCACAAATGATTTTATCTTCTACATACACATATTTATAAATTACAAATTCTTAAAATAAC
>JAATLQ010026583.1:0-39549 GCA_013421005.1 Heliconius erato x Heliconius himera | reverse complement strand
GCCGGTCGTGGCGCAGCGGCACGAGGTGTGACTGCAAAACCGACTGGTTCTGGGTTCGATTCCCACTCGAGGAGATGAAATATTTACTTAAATTTATATTTCCATTTCTTCGCTCTGGTGTCGAGGTTAAGCGCGGCGTTGAGTTCTGCCACTCAACACGCAATGCCTCCAGAATTCGGCAGAAAGTGGGGAACGGAGTGTCTTAACACTAGGTTCCCTCTGCCTACCCTGCTGTGTGCTGGATACAGCGTGAAGCTAATTTATTTAATTTTATTTATTTTAAAATAACGTCGACTTCCTCTCAAGCAGCCACGTAGTGATTACACTTTCTGTGTCACTGTAAAGGCCACTAGGGTTAGCAGCATTAACTTCAAATTGGACACAAAAATGGGTAGAAAATGTAACTTAGAAGTAGGAGAATTCAGTTTCTTAATATATGTATATCCAGTAGGTGATGAAGTTGAAATAGTCTTATCCTAGAAACTTCAAGAAAATCTAACTAAAATAATCATAATATAATAATTTTAAAACATTATATTTAATTATATACACGTGATCTTTTTAATTCGACTTGGCACCTGACATTAACGGATTTAAATCACATTCGTAGACACACTATTGAATTTTTTTTAATATAAGTAGATACTTATTTGTTAAATATTAAGTATGTATTTTTTTCAGCTTCACGCTGTATCCCACACACAGCAGGGTAGGCAGAGGGAACCTAGTGTAATTTATTTATGCATTTTTTTATTTAATTTTTTAGCTTGGAGATCTACGAATGAAATACGACTACATGCTAGGAGATATGTGGATCTTAGATTTACAAAATGCTTCACTCAGCCACTTGCTACGAGTTAATCTACTCTTGTTCCAGAAATTCGTAAATATATTACAAGTAAGTTAAAATTATTCATAAAAAAAATTACTTTCAATTCAATACATTGGTAATTTACGATTAAAACTTTAAAATTACGCAGATTTTAGGTCCGTTTTCACTAAAAAAAGTTAATATTATAATACATTTATCTCTATATATAATAAGACAGTAAAAATATTTTGTCTGTACATTTAGTAATTTTGACTGAAATGGATAGAGGTACACTTAAAAAGAATAATAGAAAGCAAAAAGATTTTTTTTTAATTTCTTCTGTGTCTGTCTGTCGGTCTGTCTGTCTGTCAACATATTTTTGTCCGCATTTTTCTCTGAAAGTACTGAACCGATTTACTTGAAAATTTCACCAATTGCTATGTTTTAACTCAACTTAACTACTCCAAAATCGATTCAAAAAAAAAAAGTTATCGTCATTTGAAAGAAGTCGTAATTAATTCAACACAGAGATAAAGAACGATCTTGAAAAAAATATCAAGTAAATACAAAGATTTTTTGGTTGGTTCGTTCATATGTAACTAATTTAAAAACTGTACGGGTGTTAATATGCTTAATTATTACAGTAATTTTACAAAGAATATTATGAATCCTTCAAATCAATAATTTAACATTTAAGGCTATTTTTGAATGAGTAAATTAAATTAGTCACTGACATCAGCACATTTAACAGAGTATATTATATAGGTAAAAAGAACATAAAGTTACAAAAATATATACGTGTAATAAATAATTAGCTTTATGTATATTTTATAAATATCAAATATCAACAATGGTCGTATTTTTTTATTTAAAACAATCAAAAATTCTTTGACGATAATGTCGTAAAAAAAATCATATTAGAAGTCATTATTGTTGTCCGCTAGTCCCTATATATTATAATAAGATGGTAAAAATATTTTGTCTGTACATTAGTAATTGCGACTTAAATGAATAGAGGGACACTTAAAAAGAATAATAAGATTTTTTTTGGATTTCTTGTCTGTCTGTCTGCCTATATATATGGTCACGCTAATCTCCGAAAGTACTGAACCGATTTACTTAAAAGTTTCACCAATTGCTTTGTTTTAACTTAACAATTTAAGTTTGTTTCATCAAAATCGGTTACATAAAAGAAAATTATCGTCATTTGAATGAACTCAAGGCATTAATTTGCCTGCGAATGTTATATAGCAATCGTGCTGATAAGATTCTTGGCTAAAGAATGACATTCGAAACGTCTTGGTTTTATGACTGTTGATAAAAATATATATTTTTGAAGCACTATTGTACAATATTTTATGCAATAAATTAAACAAAATTAAATGGTTAGTGGAGATTACTTTCATGAATCATAACAGTTAAGTTTAAGTCGTAATACATTCAACACAGAGATAAAGAATGATTTGATCTTCAAAGAAATATCAAGTAAATACATAGATTTTTTGGTTCGTTCGTTCCTAAATGCCTAAAACCATCCTTTCTACGTATACACTGTAATAACTCCATATTAACCAATTGTACATTTAGCTAATAATATACGTAACTAATTTAAAAACTGTCCAGGAGTTAATATGCAATTATTACAGTTATTTTACAAAGAATATTATGAATCCTTAACCAAATCAATAATTTAACATTTTAGACTTTTTCAGAAGCAGTAAATTAAATTATTCACTGACATTAGCATATTTAACAGAGTTTTAAAAAACATAGCATAGGTAAAAAGAACGTAATGTTACAAAAATATATACGTATAAGAAAATATACGTATAAAAAAGCTTTATGTATACTTTGTGAATATCAAATATCAACATTGGTCGTATTTTTTAGTTCAAAACAATCAAAAATTCTTATAGAAATTATGATAATAGAGTAAAAAATCATATTAGAAGTACTATTAGTTGTCAATCAATTCTGCTTATTAAATCAAGAATCAAGTAGTTAGGTGAAGCCGCGAGCGGGCCGCTAGTATTATATAAATAAAACATGCATATTACCTATATCAGATTATAACTGAAATATCAAAGATTTGTAATTTGTTTTCGACAAAAAATTTTAAAAGAAACGAACCACTATTACAGACTAGCCACTAAAATGACACTAGTTTTTATTTGTCAAGTCTATAATTAAATATCCTTTGGAATATTAACATTTACGATATTTTCACTTACTACCATAATACTAAATATATTTTCTAAATAAATTAAATCATTATTTATTGTATTCGAAGAAAATGTGAACCACACTAGCTTATTGTCTATTTTTTTTAATATTATTTAAACTGACTATTGACTTCACACCCAAAATTTTTTTCTGAACTGTTATTTTTAATCGTACCATTGTCTATTGTTTCATAAATGGAATTGAAGTATTTCATCATTTATTGACCTTTAGACAATGCATATTTTATATTGCTTCTCAAATTTTTAATTACTTTAACTGTTATTTATTTTTGTTCATAAAAAAAACGTCAAAAGTTTTTTTTTAATTTATGACTAAGTTTTGAATTTAGTTTAACCGAGTAATGCTTTTATATATAATTTCGGAATTTTTATAAATTATTTCGGAATATTTTTCATTTTATTCATAATTATTTATTTAAGATTACCACGACTCCTTTATAATTACTGTCATTTCAAATCTAACTGAGAGCTGTAATTACTTGTAATATTTTTTTTCTTTCCACATTTTGGTAACACTAATTGTTACAGTATTAATTTTAAAAATATATATTATACTACTGGCTGGCTGAACTGGCTATTCTTATTTTAATCTAGTAACTATGTCAATAATAAAATAATACTAATATATTTTTTTTATTTTTAGGACGGAATAGGGATAAAAGTATATGAAATTCACATAATAAATGCGACATCACTAAGCCAAAGCTTTATTAACATGGTAAGACAGTTTGTAAAACCGAAAATAGTGGAAAAAATTGTAACCCACAACACTATTGAGGAACTACAAAAGCACATTCCAAAAACCTACTTGCCCAAAGATTATGGTGGTGATCAACTTTCATTAGACGAGTTTAAAGGTATTTAAAGATTTTTTATTTTATTCCTTTTTTGAGCTTCACGCAGTATACGTATGGCACAAAGCAGGGTAAGGTAGAGGGAACCTCCGTTCTTCACTTTCTGTCAAATTCTGGAGGCATCGCGTGTTGATTGGCGAAATTCAATGCCACGCTTTGCCTCGTTACCAGAATGAAAAAAATGTTAAATATTTCGTTTCCTTGAGTAGGAATCCAACACACAACCGATCCGAACCGAACCGAACCGTGTTTGCAACGAACCGTGTTTGCAATGCCATCTGCGAATTTCTTTATGAATATTCTAATTTATAGAAATATTTTTTTTAAAACTATATAAAATTTTTAATATATTTTTTACATTTAGTACCTACAAGCAAATGCTAGATTAATTCCATAAACTCCTCAAATTAAATGAAACATATTATTTTTCTTTTTAGAACTATACAAGCGAGAAATGAAAAACGACACAACAAAGAACTACCTTATAGGTTGTTGTCAACAAATTTCTAATGAAAAGAGAAGGCCCGGTGATGTTAAGGAAGAATGCCTAGTAGGCTCTTTTAAGAAATTAGATTTTGATTGATTTTATACAGAATCTTATTGTAATTTGTAATTGTAAAATTAAGTTACTTTAATTTTCAAATTTTAACAAAGATTTATTGTAATTTATTGTAATATTTAATAGAATTTAATAGGCACATTTTTTTAATTATTATTTAAATATAATTCGGAAGGTTTAACACTGTGTTTTATTAAGCCCGCTATCCGTTATATGTATATCAGAACTGCTCGAAGTAGATTTTGGGACTATAATCACCGAACTTAACTAAAATATATTTACTGCGCTACGGTAGCTTTATTGATACAGAGTATTTTTGTCATCACCACTTTGAATGAAACCACAGTTTTGACTACTCTATAAAAACCTAATACAATTAAAACAAAAGAGGTTTTTTCAAAAATGAAGAAGTGTTTTTTTTTTTTAAATAATTAGTAAAATTAAATCAAATCAGCTTCACGCTGTATCCCGCACACAGCAGGGTAGGCAGAGGGAACCTAGTGTTAAGACACTCCGTCCCCACTTTCTGCCGAATACTGGAGTGGACAGTGGCAGAATATGAATTTAAGTAAATATTTCATCTCCTCGAGTAGGGATCGAACCCACAACCGGTCGATTTTACAGTCATACCTCGTGCCGGTGCGCCACGACTGGCCTCTAGTAAAATTATCTTTGTAAAATAAAACGCCATTTATCAAGAATGACTAACACAAATCTATCACAGCGATAACGACGCACACGTCTCATTAACGAAATCGAGTCGTATGTAATGGCGGCGATGTTGAATTGTGTGAAATAGAACGAGAGATATCCCTTTCTCGTTCTAGTATGTTTTTTGGGAATGAAAAGCAGATCGGCAACGTTTAGTAGTATTTTTGTAGTAGTATGTATTTACATTATTGGTATCTATTCCTAATTGCGTCACATGAAATACGGTATGGACAAACATCGTGAATAAAAAAATCCTATGTCTAAACTGTTGAAATATCTTGATTAATTTCTTTAGGTATGCTATATGCTACTCCCGTGAAAGGAGCGCAGACGCTTCCAATCTGTATAATAATTACTTTGTTACTAATATAGTTTTATTGAAACTGTCGTGGCACAGTGTCTGACTAAAAAAGTGGGAATGTATTATCATTAGGCACTTCCCCACTGAGGCAAGAAGACGTGGCGTTGAGTTACGACACACAGCACGCAGTTCTCCGACTTCGTGTGGAAAGTGGGAAACGGAGATTTCTCTGCCTACTCTGCTGTGTGCATAATAAAGCGTACAGCTGAAAAAAAAAAGTTGTCCTGAACTCGATTCAGTTTAGTGCCATTCGTAGGATCTTCTATGTAATTTCTCAAAAATTTTTTTCTTTTATTACATTAATAAATATTTTTAGATTTTTGAGTACCGCCATGGCGCAATAAGGACATATTTAATTACACAGACAGGAATTCAGATTCTACCAAAAAATCTTCTAGGTTTATTCATAAAATAGTAATAAAAAAACCGATTATATAAAAAATAAATTGTAGAAAATAATATTTAAAGACTTCAAAGTAAAGAAAATTGTGAAATAATCAGTTAAAAAAAAAATTAAAAATCAGTTTAATCAGTTAAATTGTTTTATATAGTAAATAAATACGTAAATATATTTATATACATATTTACTATTTAAAATCTGTTACTTTTGGAGTCGGTGCCAACATGAATATTTTTTACCTTTTGTTCGGTGTTTTTAGTAGTTACGTCTTAATGTATTGTTTCTTGCTTGCTTGGCTGCCGTCGACTTAAAAATTATAGATTTTAGTCAGTCTGTTATATATTTTTTAAAATAATTTAGAGGCCAGTCGTGGCGCAGCGGCACAAAGTGTGACTGTAAAATCGACTAATTGCAGGTTCGATGCCCACGCGAGGAAATTAATTGTTTATATTTTATTTTATTCGCTCTGGTGTCGAGACAAAGCGCAGCGTTGAGTTCTGCCACTCAAAACTCAATGCCTCTAGAGCTGGGCGGAAAGTGAGGAACGGAGTGTCTTAACTCTAGGTTCTCTTCTAGGTGTGGGATACAGCGTGCAGCTGATTTAATTTAATTTTTTATAACTATAGAAATAAAATATACACCTGGTAATTGAAATATAATTTGAATACTTTAGTTAACTTATATTTTTTTCCACGTATAGCAGGGTACATAACGGGAACCTAGTGTTAAGACACTGAGTCCCCCTTTTCCGCCTAATTTTCGGGACACTGTATGAAATCAACGTCGCCATTTGTCTTATTGAAGGAACATAAATCACTCTCTAGAGTGGAGCCACAATCGCCGTATTTACAGTCAGAAGTTCTGCCGCTGCAACACGATGGCATCATTTTCAGGGTTCCGTACCTCAGAAGGAAAAAAAAAGGAACCTTATACGATCGCTTTGTTGTCCATCTGTCCATTTGGCCATTTGTCCACCAGATATATCAAACTGAAATTCATATAAAGTATATAGATCTGAAGAACTTGTAGCACAGAAAAAATCAAGCTTTTAAATCAACGCAACATAATGTTACTGTACCAATTTTGCTAAATTTTGTATAAAACTCGCCGTCGAAACATATTATTTTCAGCTTCACGCTGTATCCCGCACACAGCAGGGTAGGCAGAGGGAACCTAGTGTTAAGACACTCCGTTGCCCACTTTCCGCCAATTTCTGGAGGCATTGCGTGTTGAGTGGTGGAGCTCAACATCGCGCTTTCCCCTCGACACAAGAGCAAAGAAATGAAAATATAAATGTTAATAAATATTTCATCTCCTTGAGTGGGGATCGAATCCACAGCCAGTCGATTTACAGGCACACTTTATGCCCTTGCGCCACGACTGGCCTATATTTTTATTTTGTTTTCTATTTTTCATTTGCTTTGTCTTAGTTCATTGTATATAAGAATGTTGGCGCTTCATTTCAAGCGCAGGGTCAGTCTTTGGAAAGATCATAAACGGTTCCAGTGCGATATTTCAAAAATGTTTAAAGATAAAAATGGAAAACTTTCAACCTTTTGTGAGACGAGACGAAACCAGGTCGTGTTATGACAGCTGCATACCTAGTGACTGAGGGCCTCTTTGTCAACGTCGTCGTCGGGGAAAAAGTATTTTTCCCTACGCTTTTTGTTAAATATTATTTATAGGCAAATATTTGTTTGAACTTGACTTGTCTGCTCTTAAAAAGCTTATTTTATTTGTCTGAAATAAATCGAGTGTGGTCTTTCCGCGTATTAAAAAGGCTAAAGCATCTATGTTTTGATGAACTTCATGAATTTCTAGTTGTTGGTGGTGACTAAAGTACAAGTTTATTGTAGCTTTTTATTTCTATTAATTCTATCATATTATCATGATCAAATAAACTACCATATTTTTATTTTCATAAGTTCGTAACCTCGATATAATCTCAGTTATAATTATAATTATACATGTTACATGCAATTAAGTAATTAACTTTTTGTTAAGTTGTCTGTAAAAAATGTATGCACATTTTATTTTATATTTTGTTTTATATTTACTTAGTTTAGATCAGGGATTCCCAATCTTTTCTTGATCAGGGACCACTTTTATATCATTCTTGGTAGTAGGGACCACTATACATATAGGTATAATAAAAATTAACTGTGATAATTAAACAGAAACTTCCCCTCACCATCCTCAGTCATAAAACTAAAATCGTTCGCGGACCATATCTAGGCTTCTGCGGACCACTGGTGGTCCGCGGACCACTGGTTGGGAACCACTGGTTTAGATAAATACGTTTATCAATAAATTTTTATATTTTTTTAAAAAAAACGTACTTCTTCTAGTTAAGGCGTACAAATAACAAATATCAACTTTAAGATGATATTTTTTACATTATACATATATTTCTTTTGTCGAGGGAGGCCAGTCCTATATTAAAATACAATAGTTATTTTGAGGTAAGAACAGTGGTAAAGACCTGCGATCAGTTACTCGTACATTTGAAACGAATTTCGACGAATGTTTTATGTTTCATACACAACTCTTAGTCACTTTTATTCGATCACGAGGCCGAAACTACAGGTAACAGGTAATAATTGAAAACTGTCAACAAGAATGTTCCAAACATGGGATAGTAAAATTAAAAATATATATTACATAACATTAAATTTTATCGATGTTACCCCCTTTAACTGCGTTTCCATTTATCTACGCGGGCAAAATTGTTGATAAAAACTAGTATGATATATATGATATAACTTAACTCATACTGATTCATAGTACCATTTCAACTACGTGACGTTGTTGTTAATAGCTTAATTAGAAGTCATCGGTCACTGATTGTCGAAGCTCATGTCGTACCCATCGATCATATTATGTCACAATAATAGTGCTAGGTGCCTACACTGCTATACATATTTAATATTTTAACTCATAGCTTAAAATATTTTTAATTTTCACAGAATTAAGATAAATTATGTCTACTTAGCGCTTAACCGGATTTAGCAGAGTTGGGTCTGTGAGACCGAGTCCTTTTTATTTCCCTTATACTTTAGTTGTAATACGTGTAATAATGTCAGTTCCACAGCTTCACGCTGTATTCGGCTTAGAAATAGGGAACATAGTGTTAAGACACTTCGTTCCTCTTTATCTGCCGAATTCTGAAAGCATTACGTGTTGAGAGGTGAAAATAAATAATTAATTTCCTCGAGTGGGGATAGAACTTACAACAGGTCGATTTTACAGTCTGGCCTCTAATTCACGTTTTATTAACGGCCAAATAAACTAATTAACATAATCAATATAAGAATATTTTTCTATGATTTATTTATAAAATAACTAGAAAACTAGAACAATAAAAAATCATAATATCTAAAAAAGGGTCTGTGAGACCTACTCCGCAATCCGTGTAACAGTTTACCCTCAAGACGCCGTCGGGTTAATTAAACTATAATTAAAAATTAATATTTCTAATTTTCCTTTTATTATTGGCCTTTATATTATTATGACACAGATATAATAATAAAATATTTATCGTCGCTGTTATTAAAATTACATTGTTATATACATAAAACCGCTTAACAATGTAGAGGATTGTAAAAGTTTTAAATGAACATTTTTTTTACAGAAAACGCATACTCAGACATTTTTTTTTATAAAATTTTACAATTTGCGGATAATCAATATAGAAACATCGAAACAGCTTTGTAATAATGTTTAGCAAATAAAGCGTAAATCAGAGACTGCCGTGGCGCAGGGGTACAGTATCTGACTAAATGTAAACGCGACGGTTCTAGATTCGATTCCCACTTGTTCTGGTAACAAGTAGAATCACCAAATTACCAGAACAAGGAAATATAAATATACATTATTAAGGCCAGTCGTGGCGTAGCGGCATAAAGTGTGACTAAAAATCGACTGGTTGTGGGTTCGATTCCCACTCGAAGAAATGAAATATTTATTTACATTTATATTTTCATTTCTTCGCTTTAGTGTCAAGGCAAAGCGCGGCGTTAAGTTCCGCCACTGAACACGTAATGCCTCCAGAACTCGGCGGAAAGTAGGGAACGAAGTGTCTTCACACTAGGTTCCCTTTGTCTACCCTGCTATGTGCGGGATACAGCGTGAAGCTGATTGATTGATTGAATTATTTCATCGAGTGGGGCTTAAATCTTCAACTCATGTCCCTGCGCCATGGCTGGCCTCACTACTATTAACAACAAAATAAAAACAAACAAAAGTGCCTATACATAATCGACAGTTCGACCCTTAACAATCTATATATATATCTATAAATCAGCTTCTGTAAACAAGCGCTAGCGACTAGGCGTGGCCAGTGTGAATTACGACCGAAACAGAACTGCCTCCCATTGTCTTTTGGCTGTTGACCGCAGGCATTATTTTATTGTCATCACGATATTTTATTACAATATTAATATATATTTATTGTATTTAGGGTTTTATATAGTATATTGGTTACTAGCTTTTATCTGCAGCTTTGGTCTCGTCGCTAAATGGAAATAACTAATAGTTGTGTATGACTTTTGACACGTTCTAATTGCTTAAGGAAACCCTGAAAAAAAACTCTTATATAGAAATGATTAACTTGCTGTAATACCTTTTCTTCGGATAAATGGAGTATCCAAAATCAAAAATATTTTTTTATTCGGTTCGGTTAATCTCCGGAGAGACTAGCGTACTCAATTAAAGAAGTTTTTTTTGTAACTTCACGATGTACGTGCAGACAAAGCAGCGTAGTTAGAGGAACCTAGTTTTGAGACATTCCATTTCTATTAAAACACTTCGGTTCCTCACTTTCCGCCAAATTTTTAAGGTATTACGCGTTGATTGGTGGACCTAAACTCCGTGTTTTGATTCGTTACCATGTTACAAGGAAATGAAAATATTAAATATTTCATTTCCCGGATAGGAATCACACTTTTGTGCAACCGGGCCACGATGGCCTCTATAAATAATATACAAATATTTCATCTTATATTAATAGTTTATTATAGACTAGCGGCTGGCCCACGGCTTCGCCCGCTTAAAATACATGATTATTGATTTAATAAGCAGAATTGATTGACAACTATAATGATTTCTAATATGATTTTTATACGACATTATCGTCAAAGAATTTTTGATTGTTTTAAATAAAAAAATACGACCATTGTTGCTATTTAATATTTATAAAATATACATAAAGCTAATTATTTATTACACGTATATATTTTTGTAACTTTATGTTCTTTTTACCTATATAATATACTCTGTTGAATGTGCTGATGTCAGTGAATAATTTAATTTACTCACTCAGAAAAAGCCTTAAATGTTAAATTAATGATTTGAAGGATTCATAATATTCTTTGTAACATAACTGTAATAATTGCATATTAACTCCTGTACAGTTTCTAAATTAGTTACATATATTATATGAACGAATCAACCAAAAAATCTTTGTATTTACTTGATATTTCTTTCAAGATCGTTCTTTATCTCTGTGTTGAATTAATTACGACTTCTTTCAAATGACAACGATACCTTTTTTTTTAATGAATCGATTTTGATGAACTAAACTTTAGTATTTAAGTTGAGTTAAAACAAAGCAGCACTAAATGTACAGACAAAATATTTTTACTGTCTTATTATATATAGTGATAATTTTATAACTAGACAAAATGTAAATATTGATTGTTGTACACACACAATTGTACTGTTGCTATGGATACCGTTCAAATAATAAGTAGTTTGAAAAAATATACAAAATTATTACAAATACTTGCTACAAACAAGAATCAAATCTCCGACTCAATGTTTAATGGATACAAGTTTTTGATGTAAGTTTTCCGCATTTGTACACATTTTTCTAAGCTTTCTCTTATCATTCTAGAATCTAGATATAAAATTCAATTACTCACATCCTTGAGTTTATGTTATTTCTTTAAGAAGTTCTGCAAAAATATTTGTACGCTTGCATTTTGTATTCTGCATATATTTTTACTGTATTTTCTTTTTTTCACGCGTTTGTATTTTCTTTTTTTCACCCACCATAAATTCAAATTCAAAATTTTCTTTATTCAAATAGACTATTATAAGCTTTTCTAAACTTTTGAATCGTCGAATGAACACATAAACAAAAAAGCTACCATCGGTTCGGAAGGCATTTCTGCTGAGAAGAGCCGGCTTTTTGGAACTTTTTCTTTTTAAACTTGGCGTAACAAGTTTATCTTTATATCTCGTTCCAATCGTATGTATATCACAATTTTTACTATGACACTGTACATTTTGCCGGACAAACATAATATTATAATATACAAATTGTGAAGCAACTGTAATAATAGCTGCATATTTAAAAACATCTCGTAGAGAATCTCGAGCTCTTAAGTTATAAATATATCTCACGGCTCTTTTTTGGAAAATAAATATTGAATATATATCTGAAGCGCTGCCCCATAGCACCATTCCATAAGATAGAATATTATGAAAATAGCTATAGTAGACTAGTCGGGCAGTTTTAACGTCCGTCATTTGTCCTAATTTTTTAATTGCGAACGCGGCAGAGCTGAGTTTATCCGCAAGTGATCCATTCCAGATGAGTGTTCCACTGGAGTTTGGAATCTATAGTTAAACCTAAGAAAATAGCTGATTCCTATACATTGAGGGTTTCTCCATTAATTACTAGACTAAAATCATGTTTTTTAACGATTGGTATAGCAAATTTAATACTTTAATACTTTTTAATACTTTACTTTATAGAAAGGCGAGTATATACCAGGATATATCACTCGCAGGATATAGGTGACGTCCATGGGGCTTTTGTGACTACACAACGAGCTTTAGATGATGAAGACTTGTGGCGGCTTGCGGTATAAAGCATTTCGAAGAGTTTCTCTCAGTCTAAACAGGATAGCTGATTTAAATCTCCAATTTAAAAAATCCTCGGCTTCGGAGATTCTGCTTGCCAACACTGTCGCTTCAATGCGGCTTATTAAAGCTTCGTCGACTATCAAGCGGTTATACTTGTCTGATTCTCATCGTGCTCAATTTACCAACATATTGTTGAAGCCATAGAGCGGATTTTACACTTTACTAAATTCCCATATGTTCCCAGAGCCTGTCTCGAAATTCTTTGTATTCTTCCGTCGTATTTGTGACGACTGTATTCCTAATTAATTAAAATTGTTCCACTATCCACATCGTCTTACCACACCCGGGAACATTATATCTCCTTAGGTACCTTCCGCGTGCACAACGTTGGGGCTCCCAGAGTGCTATCTAGGCATAGAGTCGTTTCCAGCATTCTTTCCACCAATACATATAATAACCCACCTAATATCAAATTGATAGCTTGATATGTTAAATACAATAAAAAGACAGATAGAGCATTTTTACAAAGTTTTTTTTTAAATAATATTTTATTATTATTTCTGAATATTTCTACATCTTATATCCGTATCCGTATCCGTTTGCTTCCGATACGCGCTTAGTAAGGAGACAAGAAAATAATAATCATAATCTTATAAATAGAAATAATGTGTTGTACTAAGATACTATTGTGTGAAAAATATATTGTTATAGTATAATAAATATAATTGAAAAGGGTTGTTTAAGTTTATCTTTGGTCTAAGTAATTAATCATAATAAATATGAAAACTTAAAAAACAAGAAAAATAAGGATAAGTGGAAGGTGAAGGTCAAGTGTCTGCACCGTCGTAGTTTATTAAATAAAAAACATTTTGAATTCTTAAATATATAATACCTATTTCTTATATTTGCTTGGTTTGTCAGTAAAAGAAAAAAAGGTTTTTATTCAAAAAACTTAATTAAAAATTCTTTTTAGTTCACACCGAACCTACAAATATCGCTTTCACTGAAACTTTTAACTACACAACTGTAACAAAAGCTAAACTAAGGTCTAAATTATATAATTATCTTTAACATTTTTTAAAGTGTTATTCCACACTTAGGATAAGTATCTATATAATTATCACCAATTTGGTAATCAAAATGGTCAAAATGAAAAAAATAAAAAAAACAACTACCTCAAGTAGGGTATCAAAAATATAGTAATAAATAGACTGTAAATTTTCTTTTATGATTTTGCCTGATTTGCCTAATTGAAAATTTGGCATGACACGTTGAGCGATCCTGTCCAACTTTTCTTCTGTACTTGATTACATATTAGTTAAATAATGTAGTAAAATGGAAGAGGCCATTCGTGGCGCAGGGGCACACAGTGTGACTGTAAAACCGACTGGTTGTGGGTTCGATCCCCACTCGAGGAGATGGGATATTTACTCAAATTTATATTTCCATTTCTTCGCTCTGGTGTCGAGGCAAAGGGCAGCGTTGAGTTCTGCCACTCAACACGCAATGCCTCCAGAATTCGGCTGAAAGTGGGGAACCGAATTTCTTAATACTAGGTTTCCTCTGGCTCCCCTGCTGTGTGCGGGATACAGCGTGATTTGATTTTTAAAATGGAATCTGAATTAGTTTTATTTGTTGTTTAGGAATGTTTTGCAATACTAATTGAATTACCACGGCTCAGTAAGCTTTTAATTATTTTTAAATATATTACTGGGTTCGAATAGTTTAGGTTATCTCTACTTACTTAACTTCATACAAGTTGATTACCCGAATAAAGTTAAAATATAAAAGCTATAAATATATGTATATAAAAGTGCTCGAGCAATAATAAAATAAAGACATTTTCAGTAGGTATAAAGTAGTTTTATAAAATAAAACCGACAATATATAATATAAAAAATATTATTTGCATACTCTAGAATCGTCAAATTTACATCGCAACGTTGAATACTTAATTTATTTATAATAAAAGCGAAGGCCTCTTGTACGGTATAAAAATAATGTTTAAACATAAAAAGGCATAATTTAATGGTTCTTATATTTATGGAAGTAAAGAGATAAGTAAAAAAGGTAGTGCGCAATATGTTAACAATATATGAGTATAGTTTGAGTTGCGCTGGGGCTAGGAGAGCGACTGTAACACTACGGTTGTCGGTTCGACCTCCACTCGGGGGAATAAATTATTAGCTATTAATAACTTAATTTCTTCATTCTCGAAACTTGGTGCGAGAAAAGTAAGAATGAAGAAAAGTTGTCCGACGCTGACTTCCGCCATTAAGCACGTAATTCCTCGAAAAATCCTTGGAAAGTGGAGAGTGAAGTGTCTTAATAAAAATGGATTCTGTGGATCTAATGAAGAAGAATAACATTAAAAAAATAAAAAAAAAAATTGTTTGTATTTATATTTTATTTATTTCTAGTTATTTTTATCTTTGTATTTCTTTTGTATTCTGTCGTCTGCCAACCTTCTTTTCTACTCTTTGATCATGGCGTTCCGAATGTGCCACTTGAATACTATTTACTTCGCCAATGACACATTCTATGGAGATTGTATGCTACGAAAGTATTATAAAAATAGTACTAGTAAAATAATGTTACACAATATAGATTTTGTGGGAAGAGCTTGACCGAAACGTTCGGAAATAATGTATTTCTTCACAGCAGGCCATGCCAAATAAAACCATACACAGTCATACTATTCAAAAAAGGATATTTTGTTGAAAAAATCTATCTGAACTCTTTTGTGCGTATTTTTAGAACACCTCAAGACTTCGTGTAATTTTTAAATTTATATCATGTGTATAATAAGAAAATAAAAATTGTTTGTTATAAATTAAAAATGTTGACTTTTATTTGTTTTCTTATTTTTTAACTGACTTCTTGAAGGAGGTGGTTAATTAATAATTAATAATTTGACTGTATTTTTTAACCGACTTCGTAAGAAAAAGAGTATATCAAATCGACTGTAAATTTTTATTTTTTATGTTTATTACCTCACTGGGTGAAGCAATTTCTTAGAAAAGAGAAAAGAAGATAGATAGAAAAAAAGCTAGTGCTTCCCGTTTGGTCCCATTTTAATTTGGACCATTTCTGATATTGTTATCTCTGAGAAAATCACATCAATCTCAAATATGTGCGCGACAAATAAACGAATAACTCAATATCCCACCAACCAATTTCGATTATTGTTTCTTTATTGGAAAACCTCAAGGGTTTGATGATAATTTGGTTAGATTCTGACAGCCGAACTCGCTTTCTGCCGCAAGAGACCGGGTCTCCGGAGGGCAGCACACGATCGCCGCCTTACGTCCTAAGCAGAGGGCGATCACCTTGGGGAACCTGATCACCTACTAATTTGGCCTGAGTAGGCGCACGCAGGTTGCTCCCACGCGCTACTTCGAGCAGGCCATCGAGGGTGCCCACAGATCCATTACTCCGCGAATAGCCTTTGCAGGCTCTCGCCGCCGCGTTTCGCAGAAGACTCTAGTCCCCGTGTCTCGGAGGAGGAACACCGAGAGGTTTTAGTGGATATTCGGAGGACCTACATCTGCCAGAAAAATCATTATCTGTAGTGGTCTCAAACTTTTCACTGGAAGTAAACCTTTGTAGTCAGTTGTCCTTTTTTGAATCCAGTGATCTTTTTGGTAGGATTTAACACCATATAATTGTTTTTTATTGTCATGGTAGGCAAATGCCTAATATGCTTTGAAAAAAGATTTCGTTATTAAGATACGTTGTTCTTAACTTGCTGACCGAATCTGCGTATTGAGTGGTGAAATTCAACACCGCACCTTAATAACATTTTGAAACGTATAGATATATACCAATAACAATCGATTTAAATAAACAGTAGATTCCTGCTACTGTTACTACTACTATATTGATATTAAGGCATTTAATATTTCAAAAAAATATAGACATCTTATTGGCAGCTTGTATAAAATATAATAAATCGCATCCCGCGCACAATACATCTTATATTGATATCAAAGGACATAAACAAAAGCTATTTATATGGTTGAACATCTATCACCCACAAATCTAAGCAAATGAATTATAAATATATGGGCTAGAAGCGGAAAATTTATATGAGAAAAGATGGTAGCTAAGAGTTAAAAGTAATAAAAAAAAAATATTATTCAGAAAAAATAAATTAGGCAGCTAACTAATTGTTTCAGTGTAATAAAATAAGTAATTTATGTAAAATTCTCATCAATAACAATTTATTATCAAAATGTTCGTGGTTTACGAACAAAAACAAAAGATTTTTATTGTAATTTATTGTGTGTGTGTGTGTGTGTTTTTATACGACCCCGTGCAACACCAGAGGAGCTACAGGAGCGTTGCCGGCCTTTAAGGTGGGTTGGGCGCCGGAGCCCGGCATTAACTGGTGTGAAACGCAGTGGCATAAAGCCACTACTTCATGCCGGTTTTAAATGGCGGGGGTGGTAATGACCCGGTCGAGTCTGCCCATGCGTATTACCATTGCTGGCAACTCTACCACACCATAGTTCCGCCACTTAACACGCAATGCCTTAAGAATTCGGCAGAAAATGAGGAACGGAGTGTCTTGGCACTGTGAGTTCATTTAACTGAATAAATTCCGAGACTGAAGAAGGAGAGGGGGACTGATTTCCTTGCTTAGCTCTAGGAAGAAAAAGCGGCGGCAATACATAATGTCTAGAAAATTAGGTGGAAAGTGAAGTGTAGGTAAGAGTGCATAAAACAGTAGGTATCCTCCGCTTACGCTACTATAATTATGCAAGATACAACATGTTAAAATACATAATACATTATATTTACTGCAAAAATATAAGTATATTTATGTAGTAGATATAATTTTCACGAGGAAACTTTCAAGAATATCATATTTTTTTATTAATAAACAATATAAAACAGGTAGCTAGCTTCGAGCTGGAAGCACAGTATCGATATTACTGGACGAAGGTCACATAAAAACCATGACGACCCATGTATGAGTTCATGACAGTCGACTAGACATAAGAGCTGTTCAGAGACCGTAGAATTTGGCGCTGTATTCCCTCTGGTTGTCCTGCTAGAGATAATAAAAATTAAAGTTAGGCAGAGGAGATCATTATTTTTTTTTATATAAAATACAGTTAAAATTATAAAAAAAAAAACACTTTTGACGATGGGACAAGGGTCCGGGCCATCGCATCGGTAGCTAGAGCTCCAGAGTCAGAAACCTTTTTATAATACGCGCGGTCTCAGGTAATACTGCCTTCTGCATTCGGTTCCTGATTTAACAGCTAACCTCTCACAATGTTAGTTGACGCATTTCGCTACTAAATCATTATCTGAAACCACTATCAGACAATGATTTGATATTGACATGACAAATGGCAATAATATCAAAGGCGAAGTCTAAGTATTTTGATAATTTGTATGTATACACGAGATTATCAACAGGTGAGATAGCAATATTAATGATCATTGTACGGCACTCCACTCGGTCTACTTGAAGTATATCAGGTCTATTGGCAGTTACCTGATAGTAATAATAGACCGATCTAAGTTGAGCACAGCTATTTTCAAGAAGACGATGAGAACAACCAAACAACCAAAGACAATATTTCTGATGGACTTCTGATAATCTATTTAAACAGAAGTGACGTCCTGGTTCGTCTTACCTATTGATTTATAGTTCCTTTGTATCTTAATATAATGTATATTCATGTAGTATTTCAAATATAACCTACAAAATTGACAATGAAGATATATTAAACAAGAAAAAATAAACTCCATCTCACACTTTAAGACACTATCAATTAAGATTTAACATTAATTAAACGTTCTCGTACAACGTAATGTAATGTAACAAGCAACCCCTCCAAGTCAATACCTGAAAAATAAAGTGTACAAAAGGGATACAAATTTTGTAAATATTTTTTATACAAACAATTTTCGACGCGTACGAGGTTTGAATATATAATAGCGAGACAGAAAAGGCAAAAGACATGTAAATATTTTACAAGGTCGGCATTTTTGTTTACACAAGCAAGCCCTAAATTGTACGGGTACGTCAGTTTGTCATGTAATATTGAATGATGGTGAAATGTTATGTCGTTTTTAGGTTGCTCTGATTTAACGTTTTTAAAATATAACTCTATCTATATCTTTTACAAAAATAATCCATATAAACTTTCAACCCCTATTTCATTCTTTTAGAGTTAAAATTTTTCAAAACCCCTTCTTAGTGGATGTCCAGATTATGAAAATAAAAATCTGTCCAAATTTCACGTTTCTACGCACAGCGGTTACGGCTGTGCGTGCGTCTTACCTCAGTCAGTCAGGTGCATGTCCTTTTATATATATAGATTACAGAGTACACGTAGAAAGGATGTTTTAGGCATTTTATATTGATTTATTTCAAACGAACGAACGAACCGAAGAATCTATGTATTTATTTTATATTTCTTTGAAGATCAAGTCGTTCTCTATCTCTGTATTGAATAAATTACGACTTAAACTTAATTGTTACGATTTATGAGGGCAACCTTCACCAATTTAATTTTGTTTATTTTATTGTTTATATTCTGAACAATAGTGCTTTGAAAATGTATATTTTTATCACCAGTCATATAACCAAGACGTTTTGAATGTCAATGATCAGAAAATGATCCTTTATGCACAGCGCCATCTGTTGGTCTTAAAGTTAAACTTTAACTGTTGGGACAGTTAAAAAGTGCCGTTTTTATGTTAAATGTCACTTAATATATCATTATATTAATCGAAAATGACGTTTTACTATTTAGATATATATAAAATGTCTGTATTTTTAGCTGTATAATATGTATTTACATATTATACAGCTAAAAATACAGATTTATTACAAACAATTATAAATTTATTATAAATATGAGTAGAATATTGAATGCTATATAATATTCGCAAGCAAATAATAAGTTGAATTCATTCAAATGACGATATTTTTTTTGATGAACCGATTTTGATGAAACTACATTTTAAAGGTGCAATCAAAAGCAAGTGCAGGAACAGCAAAATTTTAAGTAAATCGGTTCAATACTTTCGGAGATTAGCGTTATCATACATACAGACGGACAGAAAGTTGCTTAACATTTAGTAGTATTTTTGTAGTAGTAAGTTTGTAGATATAATATGTATAATCGTGTGACACGAAGTACTGGTAAAGATAAAAATCATGAAATGAAAAATAAACCCTACATCCAAACTGTTGAGGCATCTTGATTGATTTCTTTAGATATAAGTTTGAAATATTTTACACTATATGCTGTTTCTGTAAAAGGAGCGCGGCCTCTTCCATCCTGTGTAGCGACTAAAACCATTACAAACTTACAATCGTATTTTTCCTGAAATTATATGGGAAATAAGACTCGCGCTTGGCATATTTTTTTCATTATACAGTACGATGTCAGGCAGGCAAAATGAGGCTAGGCAGAGCGAAGGCCCATAGTTTTATTTACACATATTTTTCTCGTTTCACGGAAACGAATCACCGCGTATAGTGATCATATACGAGTATGTCAATCAATGTGTTGTCATGCAGTTATCAACAACGTAAATTGGAAATTCTGAAGTGCATAACATAACATATTTATGAGATTAATGATACCAGATTTCGATTGCCTGATAATTGCAGTCACAATTTAGTGCAAATTATAGAATTATAATAAACATGAGACCAGTCGTGGCGCAGCGGCACGAGGTGTGACTGTAAAACCGACTGGTTGTGGGTTCGATCCCCACTCGAGGAAATGAAATATTTACTTAAATTTATATTTCCATTTTCTTCGCTCTGGTGGCGAGGTTGAGCGCGGCGTTGAGTTCTGCCACTCAACACGCAATGCCTCCAGAATTCGGCAGAAAGTGGGGAACGGAATGTCTTAACACTAGGTTCCCTCTACCTACCCTGCTGTGTGCGGGATACAGCGTGAAGCTGATAAATAATAAACCTAAATTCTATTAAACGGAATTAGAGTAATTCTGTTATACTTACCTATCTACAGTCCCCTACATATTTTTGGCTTTTTTAGGGTTTCGTAGCTGAAAAGGTGTAAACGGAACTTATCACTTCGATTTTATTCGAGATCGTTTGGAGGTATCAAGCTGAAATTAATATCAAATACTTAAAAAAATTAAGCTTCTAAGTCATCGCAATCATTATCATAGCATTTATTATGCATCGATTTTGCAGAATTTTGTGTGAATTTTATTTTACAATAGGTTTCCTCTGCCTACGCTGCTGTGTACGGGATACAGAGTGAAGCTGATTTTTTTGTTATCTTTTTAACATAAAATATATATAAAGAGAGAGGGAGAGAAAGAGGTAAAAAAGATAGATTATACACTGCAAAACCACCAAACGAAAGTACTGATAAAGATCATGATGAAGGTTCACAAACAACTTGGGGAAAAAGTATCTCTGGCGAGAAGTTAGTGTTTCTCGAGGTTCCTCGCTAACCTTTCATCTCTTTCATTCTCTGAATTTTCACGCTTGTAGAATGAAAGTGGTATTTTCGAAAGTTGTTGAAATTTTAACAGAACAACTACACATTTTGCAGCGATGGGCGGAATTTTACAAGATTGTATGAATAGAATGACGCCTCAGTCTCAAGTAATAGCGAAATGCTGAGTCTTGATGTAGCTAATGACGAAATCAGTATAAAAGAAGTTAAGTGTGCAATACGAATTCTGAAATATGGTAGGTCAGCAGGAGTAGATACAGTTACTGCCAAGATAATCAAATATAGTGGGCCACGCGTCTTGGACTTGTTCTGGTTTATGTGCAATTTATGCTGGAAATCGTGGAGGTCCCAGATGATAGGCGAGGTGCGTTCATCGTGCATTTGTATAAAGGCAAAAGTTTACAGATTGACTGCGCAAGCCATAGGGCTATCAGTTTGATTAGCTTAGGTAATAAAGTTTGTCTGTGTGAAGCCAGTCGTGGCGCAGCGGCACGAGGTGTGACTGTAAAACCGACTGGTTGTAGGTTCGATCCCCACTCGAGGAGATGAAATATTTACTTAAATTTATATTTCCATTTCTTCGCTCTAGTGTTGAGGTTAAGCGCGGCGTTGAGTTCTGCCACTCAACACGCAATGCCTCCAGAATTCAGCAGAAAATGGGGAACGGAGAAAAAATGTGAGTATTTTTATAAAAACATCATTACAAACTTATATTTGTATTTTTTTCATAGAAAAAGGGAGCAAACTTAAGTTCGTCAACTTTTCTAAATTATACTTCCCGTTGGCATTATCCTGAAATTGCGGCAGCCTCAGTGGGCGAGTCCGACTCATATATAATCGGTTTTTATTTACAATCACGTCATTTTTTATTTTTAATTTTTTTGACATGAAAAATTTATAAACAGCGGGTTTGAATGGGGAACCGACAGTGACTAACTAAAAGACCAACAGGCATCTTAAACTAATTGCGTTCTATATGTCTAAATTATAAACTTAGATACTTCTTATAATGCTTTGTAATGTTAAATTTATTTAGGAATTGTATTGTACTTTGTTTGCTAAATTTATTTAGGAAAAGCATTATAAGAAAATTTAGGGAGTTGAATTCACAACCTATCGCGCTTACAGTCGTACTTTGTACCTCTGCGCCCCACGACTGGCCTCTTTTCTAATATTCTAGGCTAATATTATTAAGGTTTTTTTTCATAATAATTCGTAAATAGATTTAAAAAAAAAAAAAAAAAAATAGCTTCACGCTGTATCCCGCACACAGCAGGGTAGGCAGAGGGAACCTAGTGTTAAGACACTCCGTTCCCCACTTTCTGCCGAAGTCTGGAGGCATTGCGTGTTGAGTGGCAGAACTCAACGCCGCGCTTAACCTCGACACCAGAGCGAAGAAATGGAAATATAAATTTAAGTAAATATTTCATCTCCTCGAGTGGGGATCGAACCCACAACCAGTCGGTTTTGCAGCCACACCTCGTGCCGCTGCGCCACGACCGGCCTCAAATAGATTTTTAAGTTACTTAATTTTTTTTATCTGTTATATTTTTTGTCTAAAGAAAACTGTTACTATATAGCAGAACGTGACGACAAATATATCTATGTAGCATATCATTGTATACATAAATTTTGTATGTATCGCTTGAAAACGCTACATAACGTTTGCCCTCAAAATAGAAAGGTATAGTACAAATGTTTTATTCATGTGTCTGGAGATGCTTCACCTTTGAATATTTAGTTCTCTAAATACTCATTTCTCACAATCTTTTTAGTCGCTTGGAGTTTACAATTGGAAAACATACGTCTATATAAATGGTAGTTCAAGTCAAATTTATGGAAATATATGATAATAAGGCCATCATGCCGCAAAGAGATTGTGTTTTACTAGAGGAATTTTCAGGGTTCCGTTACTTCCGAGAACACAGTATGTTACAGGATGATACGGGAAATTCATGAGGACTCCAGAGGGCATGTAGAGTGAGACATTGGACAAGGCGAAAGAGATATGCAGAGATTTGGTGTTCTCTTTCTCTAGCTAACCCGCTAGTGATAAAACGCTAAAAAAACTAAAAAATATTGTGGTTTTTTATCTCATTAAACAATATATTGCCGTGGCTGTGCCTTGGTCATCCAACACTAAGTAATCCTACTCTACGTTCTTTATACCTCAGCCACTATTTTTTTTATTAACTAAAACCTCAATTAAATTCAAAAATAAAAAAGGTATTTTACTTTTAAACAATGTAAAACCAGTTATAAACTCCAATGAGAGCGGCGGCGGATAATTTAACTTTATAATAAAATACTAAACGTGTACTCTCGAGATATTTTATGGCTCTTTGAAGTGACGTTTGACAAGAGTGTTAGTAGAAAATTATAAATTTAAATGTTATGTTTGAAATATTAAATTAAATAAACGCGACAAAATTCGATTACTCAACACGCAATGCCTCCAGAATTCGGCAGAAAGTGGGGAACCGAATATCTTAACATTAGGTTCCCTCTGCCTACCCTGCTGTGTGCGGATTACAGCGTGAAGCTGATTTATTTATTTTGATTTTTAACTTCGATTACATCTATACTATATGTTTAAATATTATACTTTTGAATTTTCAATTGTTAGATGTGCTTTTTAACCGACTTTCGTAAGAAAAGGAGGTTATCAATTCGACTGTATTTTTTTAATGTTTGTTACCTCAGAACTTACTGGGTAAACCAATTTTGATGACTTGATTTGAAAGCTAGTGCTTTCCGTGTGGTCCCGTTTTAATTTTGGTCATATCTGACAATGGTATTTACGAGTATGTACGAAAAAATTACATAAATCTTAACTTTGCATTAGGTTTAGATGGTATAGTATAACACACACTGTGAGGGAATATACGAGAGATTCCAGAGGAACTGCAAAACATCAGAACGAATTTGATTTTTTTGTTACGACGTTCCCTCAAACCAAAGATATCGAAGGTACTATATTTGTCATCGTCCTGTTATGAAGATCAGGGCACCATCAATACAAACTCTAAAAAAGCGGACATAATTAACTTTTATAACTCAACAAGGCGGTGTTTTGCAAAATTTATTTATATTTTTGCAAAATTTATTTATATTTTTATTACTTAACTAGCGGCCCGCCCGCGGTTTCGCACGCTTAAGCTACATGATCATTGATCTAATAAACAGAAATGACTTCTAATATAGGTTTTATTACTTTAGTCTGTAATATTCTAATATGATTTTTTTTACTATTATACATTATCGTAATTTATATAAGGACTTTTGATTGTTTTGAATTAAAAAACTCGACCAATGTTGATATTTGATATTTATAAAAATATACATAAAGCTAATTATTTCTTATACGTATATATTTTTAACATTACTTTTAACATCTACCTTTGTAATGTACATCTCATCATAATTTTAAAACTGTGTTGAATGGGCTGTTGTCAGTGAATAATTTAATTTATTCTTTCAGAAACAGCCTTAAATGTTAAATGATTGATTTGAAGGATTCATAATATTCTTTGTAAAATAACTGTAATGATTGCATATTAACTCCTGTACAGTTTTTAAATTGGTTACATATATTATTGGCTAAATGCACAATTGGTAAATATGTAGTTATTACAGAGTACACGTAGAAAGGCTGTTTTTAAGCATTTTTATATAGATTTATTTCAAACGAACGAACGAACCGAAGTATCTATGTATTTACTTAATATTCCTTTGAAGATCAAATCGGTCACAGAAATAAATTACTGTGTTGAATTAATTACGACTTAAACTTAACTGTTGTGATTTATGAAGGTAACCTTCTCTAACAATTAATTTTGTTTACTTTATTGTTTGTACTCTGAACAATAGTGTTTTAAAAATATATATTTTTATCAACAGTCATATAACTAAGACATTTCGAATGTCATTCTTTAGCCAAGAATCTTACCAGCGCTATTGCTTTATAGGTAACATTCGCGGGCAAACTAATAATTCAAATATATAAATGCCGTTTTTTATGTAACAAATTAAATGTTAATTTGAGTTAAAACAAAGCAATTGGTGAAACTTTTAAGTAAATCGATTCATCACTTTCAGAGAAAATTGTGACCATACAAACATATAGACAAACAGACAAGAAATTTAAAAAAATATATTTTTGCTTTCTATTATTCTTTTTAAGTGTTCTCATATCCATTTCAGTCAAAATGACTAAATCTACATACAAAATATTTTTATTGTTTTATTATATATACATGTTTCTACGTATCATAAGAAGCCAATTTTTTTGCCAAATGCTAAAGAGATTATAAGAAAATGTTCCTATTTATTTAGACGTTAAGAACAGTTATTATACGATGTGAGTGAAACATGACGCCTGAAAGTTCTTGATAGCAATTGACATAATCAAAATTCATATAAATGCTTATGTAAACTAGGAAGGCAGAAGGAACTTAGTGTTAAGATACTCCGTTGCCCACCTTCCGCGGAATTTTAGAGACATTACGTCACAAGCTTTTATATATAATTTTAAATTATATATAAAATGTGCAGTCGTGGCGCAGCGGAACGAAGTGTGACTGTAAAACCGACTGGTTGTGGGTTTGATCCCCACTCGAGGAGCTGAAATATTTACTTAAATTTATATTTCCATTTCTTCGCTCTGGTGTCGAGGTTAAGCGCGTCGTTGAGTTCTGCCACAGTGCCACTCAACACGCAATGCCTGCAGAATTCGGCAGAAAGTGGGGAGTGTCTTAACACTAGGTTACCTCTGCGTACCCTGCTGTGTGCGGGATACAGCGTGAAGCTGATTTATTTATAAAATTAAATTAGTAAGGACAACAAAAACAATTTATTGGTAAATCTATTAAAAAAATACAGTCTTCAAGTAATGAAAGTATATATACACATTTTTCCCATACCACAACCATTTTTTTTTTCAATTTCAATTAAAAATACTTATAATTTTTTTTTCATTAATTTTTAGCTACCATTAGGTTGTTAAAACAAGTTGAAATTATGTTTTATTAATCAACACTCAAAGTTCTGAAGGTACCCGGGACGCCTAAAGCTTCATTTTCAGGTGTTATGATACGTAACTCCTCGTTTGTCGTCGCCATATTCATTTCCTTTATATATTCTAGAAAATCTGGCTTAGTAAGAACATCTAAAAAGTCACCTGCAATACAAATAAAGTAGAGTAGTATAGGTTATTACTATTTCAGGATAAGGGATGAGAAAGAAATAACCTTTCACATCAGAAACTCCTTATTCTCTGACAGGCAGTTACTAAGATCCCATCAAAAGAAAAAAAATATTATATACAAAACTTTATAAAGTATTATAATTATGACACATATTAACAAATATAACAAACTTTTACATTTATAATATTCGTTAGATGTATCTACTACTTAAGATAAATAAATATATAAATCAGTCTCACACTTTCCCCATATAGCAAAGATTCCGTAGCAGAACTCAACGCCAGACTTTATAAATAGGGCAATCCCCCAAATTGGGACTAGGCCCAACAGTCATCATTAACCACTACATCACGATGGTACAAGCCTTTACGTAGTAGATAATGATTATAGGATTTTACGGTCATTTTCTGTATGATTCAAAACAAAACATATATCTATATCTGAATTCTGTTCTATTATGTAAAGAGAAAACATTTGTATGTGTGTATGTTTATAGTGAATATATAATAACTATTAACTGACTTAAAAAAACACTATTGGAATGCTACATTATCACAAAGTAACATAGTGCATGTCCCTATTAATAATGTAGAATGTGAAAAATGATAATTTTGAGATCATTTCATAAATTAATTTGATGAAATTAATTCTTGAAGAATTGATGAAATTAATTCTTTTATATATTTTATAACCACGTCAAAAAATATCTATATTTACGTCAGATTTCGAGATTTTGATTTCGGTTAATATGGTCGTATCTACATCATATATACAAATAATAAAATATTTATTTAATTATTTATTCATTCAATTTCAGCAAAATGACATGTACGACAGCATGTTTAATATTGTATAGGGATGATCCACTTTTATTCCAGTGGTAATGCAAAACCAAAATTATACAACTCTCCGCGCAACAGTGTAAATAGCGACAATGTTAACTGTAGTTTTATTTAGTTTTATTGTGGGATCTATTAGAAACTTCATTATTCTATGTATTTTTTGTGCCTAAGATATGTCACTACTAACATTATTAGTTGTGCTAATTATTGCTTGCAGTGTAGTATTTGTCAGTTGCATCATTATTAATTGATCTGAACTTTGATGTAATTAATAAGTATCACTAGCTACAATGCTAACGGAATTTTAGATAAATTTTCCTGTCTTAAATGATAAAAATATCATTTATGCGTATAGATTATGAATATTTTTGAAATATTAAAATAGTCTATAAAAATATGATGCCGATTTTTTATATTTCTTTAGCAGCCGCCGCCCGCATATAGCAGGATAAATATAGGAAACCTAGTCTTAATACAAAAGGAATTATAAGAATATCGTATAGACACGCTTTAATTTAGATATTTCTCGGCGGAATGTATCCTACATGTGATGTCATGTATAAGCTTCACGCTGTAGGCAGAGGGAACCTAGTATTAAGACACTACGTTACCTACTTTCTGCCAAATTCTGGAGGAATAGCGTCTCAACACCAGAGCGAAGAAATGGAAATATAAATTTAAGTAAATATTTCATCTCCTCGAGTGGGGATTGAACCCACAACCAGGCAGGCTACAGGCAGGCTTTAATGTTTGTAAATGTCATGTATCCTTTTTTTATTTCTAATTTAAAGAACACAAACGTCTCCAGTAAAAAAAAACATAAAGACACAGAAGAATTCAAAAACAAAACCCCAAAAACAGTAACCGTATAGTTTTTGTCTTTCATATGTTTGGAAAACACATATACACGCACTTTGGGCAAAAATTAAAGGGAATTCTGTGTTCTGTTACTTGTTAAGGATTCTGTTTACATTGTTAAGGAAATGTCTTATAATGCCAAATAAAAACTGAACAAACGACATAAATAAGAAAAAAGTTCAATGAGTTCGCATTAAAAAAGTTGAAATAGATCAGAGTGACAGAATAGAATTTAAGTATACCTTAAGTGAAAACGCAAGAGTCATTACAATATTGAGTAATTAAAGAAGAAATTTAAAGATATTTAAAATAGTTTAAAATTAATAAATATAATATCATGGCCATTTCCTTATCAATTTTGATACGTTTAAGAATTTTATTGGCATATGTGATACTGGCTTAATACCACTAAAATATAATTATTTTATTGTAGAATCTACCATATAATATAAATTTTCAAAAAAGTAAGTACGAAGTAAATTACTAGAGTTAACTGATAGTAAATAGTAAGCGTAAAGATTTAATATTATTTAACTTAATTTGTTACGCAATACGCAAAATACATTTTTTTCTAATATTTTTAATTATTATTAGTTTCTAGAGTTTATCTCATTATATTTTGTAATGTAATTTTTAATAATATTTAAAATAAAGATACTAAAACTTTCGTATTAATAGTTTTTTACAAGTACACTACAGATATACATATAAAATAAGAATGCTATCATGATTCCGCGAGCAAAGCCGCAATCGGGACTCTAGTTATTTTTAAAATAATTTACTTTTTAGTTACTTATTATTGTAAATAATGAATAAAAGAGGCCGATGTCGCGCAATGGTATACAGTGACTGAAAAAGTAGGTTAGACTCTCAATCATATATAATTACTAGAGGGCGCGAGCGGCTTCGCCCGCTTATTAGGAGTGAATTCTAAAAAAACACGAAACACGTGTTCAATAAAATATTTTTAAGTCTGAATTTGAATTTTTATAAAAATAATAGGTGGTAATTTAAAGATTTTTCCATATAAACTTTCAACCCCTTATTTGAACCCTTAGGGGGTGAATTCTTAAAAACCAGGAAACACGTGTTCAATGAAATATTTTTAAGAGTCTGAATTTCAAATTTTATAAAAATCGGTACAGATAATTTTTTTTTCCATACAAACTTTCAACTCCTATTTCATGCCTTTAGGGTTAAAATTTTTCAAATTCCCTTCTTAGTGGATGTCCAGAATATGAAAATAAATATCTGCCCAAATTTCACGTTTCTACCATCAGCGGTTACGGCTCTGCGTCTTACCTCAGTCAGTCAGCACAAGTCCTTTTATATATATAGATTATAATTAATATATAAATAAGCATAGCATTGAGTTCTGGCACTGGACATGCAATGTCACGAAAATTCGGTAAAAATCTTGACACTAGGCTCCCTCTCTCTCTCTCTCTCTCTGCTTACCCTTATATTTGTGGCATCCAGTGTGAAGCTGAAAAACAAAAAAAACACACTCACTAAACAGTAATACAGTTCTAAAAAACTAACACTTACTATGCAGTTCATGCAACGGCTTTTCATTACCGCCGTAATCTTTTGGTAAGATTTCTTTAGGTACATATTCGTGTATAGAATCCAAAGTCTTGTGTACAACAATTCGATCTGCCAGCTTTGCACTAAACGCTTGTTTAAAAAATGATATAATTGCATCTATAGCCCTTGATTTTGAAACGAGATGGATACCTTTTATTCTCATACCGTATCCTTCCTATAAATGTTAAAAGGTATTAATTTTTATTATGTATGAGAACACTTTCAAAATGAAAAAAAAAACCCTGTAAGTTGTATTATAATGAAATATATTATATAATATAATAATTCCTCAGTTTTGTTTTATATTACAGAAAACTGAACTTGAATTGAAAACTAAAGAATCGGTCTAGAGCGTTTGATATTTGCGTATTATATATTTTAATTAGCATATTAAAATACTTAAAGACACGTTTATTAGGAAACTTTTAGACAAATTAAAAGGAAAACAATCCAAAATAATTTAAATACACAAAAAAAAAACTAAAAATGTAAAAACTTGGGTAATACCCATTGTTTTTTTTTTCAATTTCAGACGCTAATTTATTAAGCACGTTTGATATTAATGATGATGAAGTAACATTATATTCATCTATATTTGTGTTTTCCTTGTACTGTTTTTTTTTAGTTTTTAAAATTAACATATATTCATTAAAATAAACATTTTAATTAAAAATAGTCTATAGTATTGTATCATACAGACAAATTATCTAAACTGGTTCGAGGTCCCACTGCCAATATTATCCGAAGAATCAAAGTTACCCAGATTGACTATACTATTAATAATTATCACTTTATTTAAAGTAGATGATATTACCTTTATTACATTAATCGATTTTTGCATCTCCGCAATATTGTACGCTTTCATTGTTTCCAACATATTAGCTTCACTGAAGTCCAAGATCAGCACTAAGCCATTGCAATAATCGTGAGCTTGGATGTATTCACATTGCTACAATTAAAAGTAGATTTCATAAAAATATGTATATACTCGTATACTGTATGTTAAAACTGTATGAACATGTGTATATGTATACAATTTACGAATATATGTTATAAGAGACGATGTATGTGATGATTTGTATTCACTTTCACAGACCACTAACAGTAGGATATGATTATCTAATCTAATCAGCTTCACGCTGTATGCCGCACACAACAAGGTAGGCAGAGGGAACCTAGTGTAAAGGCTTGAAACAACGTTCCCCATACTTTCTGCCGAATTCCGAAGGCATCTAATTATTATAGCATCGCCTAATATGAGCACATTATTTAAACAAACAAGTATACCAAGAGATATCTTATAACAATAATTATGAAAATTAGTAAGATAGTTCCAAGAGTTCCGCAACCAAGAAATTAATATTCGCAAATTTCTAAAAATAAAAAAAAACATATGAAAAGATTAGCTTTTCACATTATGATGATTACGTTACCATTACAAAAAAGTCTTACCATGAAGAAATATTGATATAATGAGTCCATGAGTCCACTTGGATAGGTTTTTGCTTTATTTTTAAAAACATATGTTCTGTAGTGTTCCTTTGTTAGCTTACGCATAAATGCATTTGGTCTAAAAATAATAAATAATAAAAAACAATATCATATAATGAAGAAACAAGAATATGATTTGTTTATTGACATACGTAATAGGCTTTGAGGTCAGTCCTGGTGAACAGAGTGTGCAACTGGCGTACAACTTCCTACTCGATTAGACGAAATATTTAATATTTCCGCTTCTTTGCTCTAAGCTTGAACTAGGCAAAGCATGGCGTTGAGTTCTGCCACTCAAGACGCAAGAATCAGGCGGAAAGTGGGGAATGAAACTGTCTTAATAGGAACGGAGTGTCTTAACACTAGGTGTTCAGGTTCACCTGCCCATCTTGCTTAGTGCAGGATACAGCGTGAAATAAAAAAGTAATAGGAGGTATCAACTATCAAATCATTTTTAAGATATTCGCGAATATAAAAAGAAATATTTACAAATCTTTCAATGATTCACATTTCCTCAAGTCACGTACTCCAAAGAAATTAGGATACAACGTTCTATATGTGCATATTCTATCCAATTTGAATTTCGCTCTTTCAACTGAACCTTTGCTAATTATAATAGTTCTCTCTAAATAATCCCTTGCTGAAAGAAGTAACTTGTAAAAATTAAACTTAAATTAAACAAAATTAAGGCAATAACACACATATATCAATACTAAGTGAGAAAGAAACAAAATATCAGCATAGAAAATTGTAAACTTACGAAAATCCTTCTTTTTAAAATGTGGCTGCTTCTTTATCCATTCCTCTAACAAGTCGATAGCTTCTTCGATTTTCCCTGGCTTGTCAAAGTTATACTGTTGTCTTAGAGATTGTAAGGTATCAGCATTAAATTCTAAGAATGAATCGGTCTTTAATGATTGCATTGTACTATTATTGAGATCTTCGATCAACTGCGCCTTGTGACAATTTTACTAATATATATATATATACCAAGTGCTTCCTTTGTAAGCAAAAAGGCATCCATTATAATTGCTTTCGTATTTTTAGGATTCCGTACTCCAAGCTTCAGAGTAAAACGGGATCCTAGTACTATTAAAAATTTGCTGTCCGTCGGTTTATCACCATGCTGTCATCTCATGAATTGCCATAGTTAGACAATAATTGGAAATAATTTGTTACATTTGTAGTATTTCTTTAGACGTTATAACACCAAATATTAATAAAAAAATAATAAAATAAATATGTAAGGGATCCCATACAATAAAAGTGATTTTTAAGCTTCACGCGGTATTATGTGCATAGGAGGGTAGACAGAGGGAAGCCTAGATCTAAAATACTTCGTTCCTATTAAGACACTTCCGTTCTCTACTTCCTGAACTCAACGCTACGCTTTGCCTCGTTACCAAAGTAAAGAAAATGGAAATATTAAATATTTTATTTCCCGAGTGGGTATCAAACCGACAACCATTTATGATGATGCCCATTAATGATAGCAACAGATATACGCTTAAAATATTACAGAATTTTTAGTAACAAATTTACTTAAAGGATCTAGGTTTTTCTTCGGAAGGGTTTCGAGTTATGACAAAATAATATTGTCGACTTTCAGTTATTTAGATAAACTTCTGATGGCATTATATAAAACTCATGGATTGCAAATATAACTTTCTTAACGCTGTTTCACGCTGTATCCCGCACACAGCAGGAAAGGCAGTGGGAATCTAGTGTTAAATCACCTCGTCCCCCATTTTCTGCCGATTTCTGAAGGCATTGCGTGTTGAGTGGCAGAACTCAACGCCGCACTTTGCCTCAACACCAGAGCGAAGAATTGGAAATATAAATTATTAATTATAATTATAATCCTTAATTATAATTTGTTTTCTCTAATTTATTAAATTATGTATTTATATAAAAACTTAATTTAATTTAATTCTAATTTTATTTTTAATTATTGTTTCAACAAAAAGTAACATAAAGACAATTATATAATTATTATTACATAATCTATTGGACAATGCAATGTTTTACTTCTGATTGTCGAGGCACGTGACTATGAAAATGAGGTGTTTAGTGTTTATACGATTTATTATATTTTAAATGGAATTTTTCTAAACTGAAATCATTGAGATTAGTGAAATAACTAAAGAATGTGGACTTAATGCATTGGGCAGAGCACTAAAGTGAAATTGAAGTCAAATAATTTCAAAATAAAAAGCTACGCCATTTATTTTTCGGACACTAAATAATTTAGCACCAGTTTTCTTAAGTTACTGCAAAGTTCTCGTAAGTAACAAGAACCGTTGCAAGAAATTCAGCGGTATCTTTTTTTTTCAAATCAATGATTCACAGATTTTCTTTGAAATATAATAGAGTGAATATTTTATTTCCAAGGCGTGTTATATAGTTTTTTATAAAACCAATAATTCAGTTATAGCCTATAACACATAAAGGTATTTTATTTAAATTTATTTAAATTGTGATCAGATCATAAAACGGATGTTTTCTGGGATCTTGTTATAAACACACATTGTCTCATAAAAAAATTAAGGAATTATTAATATAAAAAAATATAAAAATTTATATATTGACAGTTGCATCTCAATCTCAATACATCTTTGAAAAATTATGTAGGTATGTTAAGAAAAATATTATCGTTACTAAAATCGGTGATGCACATAATATTAATACTAAACACAAATAACGTTTTTTAGGATTTCGTACATCAAAAGGAAAATTAATTAAAACCTTATACAATCACTTTGTTGTCATTTTGTCAAGATTATTAATTTCGAGATTATTTGGAGTTATAAAGCTTCTAAGTCATTGCAATCAAAAGATACGAGAATTTATGTATCCTTTATACATCATTTTAAAAACCTATAAGACACTTTCCGTGGACCAACAGTTTTTAAATTTGGGGTGAAGTAAAAACTTATAATATAAATAAAGAAAAGAATCCAAATAAGTATTGAAATGTTATTATTAGCTTCACGCTGTATCCCGCACACAGCAGGGTAGGCAGAGGGAACCTAGTGTTAAGACACTCCGTTCCCCATTTTCTGCCGAATTCTGGAGGCATTGCGTGTTGAGTGGCAGAACTCAACGCCGCGCTTAAACTCGACACCAGAGCGAAGAAATGGAAATATAAATTTAAGTAAATATTTCATCTCCTCGAGTGGGGATCGAGCCCACAACCAGTCGGTTTTGCAGTCACACCTCGTGCCGCTGCGCCACGACCGGCCTCAAATTGAAATGTTCAAGGTATTTTATAGAAAAAAAAAACCAGTACAGACTTATATTTGTTGTTCATTTCATACAAAATTAAGGCAAATGCCCGCAATCTTAAATGTATAAGTTTTTATAAATTATACTTGTCGTTGAACTACAATCCTGAAATTGGTATGAAAGTCTCGTTGAGCAGGTCCAACTCGCTCTTGACCGGTTTCTTTTCTTAAGGCTATAATGTAAAGCATTGATTACTATTGATTAATGTGAAGAACAGAATTAATATTAGTTTTAAAATGTTATCTGCCTTCGCCATGATGCTTAAGATAAATGAAAATGATAATAATGCAGTATAATATCAAATGTGCTTAAATTAATCTAAACACGTAATTTTATTCGCAACATTTTCTTTTTAATTAAATTAAGTATTTAAAAAATAATTACCCAAAAAAATAAAAAAATAAATTAAATTAAATCAGCTTCACGCTGTATCGCGCACACAGCAGGGTAGGCAAAGGGAACCTAGTGTTAAGATACTCCGTTCCCCACTTTCCGCCAAGTTCTGGAGGCATTGCATGTTGAGTGGCGGAACTCAACGCCGCGCTTTGCTTCGACACCAGAGCGAAGAAATGAAAATATATATTTCGTAAATAAATATTTTATTTCCTCGAGTGGGGATCGAATCCACAACCAGTCGATTTTACAGTCACACTTTGTGCCCCTGCGCCACGATTGGCCTCAACAAAAATACACGCAATATTATTTCTTATTATTTAATGAATAAGTAGGTTATGTATACTTTTTGCGTTAATAAATTAGGAGTAATGTGATGATGTCTGCTATATCGCCCTGAGAGGCCATAAAAGCGAAGGAAAAGATGGCAATGACAGAATTCGGGTGATAACGCACCGAATATATAGGTGATAAGAAACTTTATAGCTATAATAGTAATCGATGTCATTTTTTTGCAATATAGATATTTTACTGTTTTAGCCTTTTTAAGATTCTTAAAGTAAAACAGAATTCATATAATTACAAAATCCTTATAAGGCCGTCGGTGTTTAGTGGCATAGCTCAATTTCCTATTGGTAAAAAGACAAAGCCCGGCGGTCCGTAACTCAACACGCATTTCTAAAATTGGCCATAAATTGGGAAACGGACACTCCGTTTAACTTAACGCTAAGTTTTCTCTGCTGGAATAAAAAAATAACCCACATCATCTATGACGATATACTTTGTTGTCTGTTCGTCTATCAACATGCTTTTTCTCAACAAGACGTAAGTGTATTAAGCTAAATTATTAATTTATACTTGTTTATAAAAAAAACTATTGTAAAGTAATAGATGGAAACTCTATTACAAACTGGTAAAACGTACTAATTTTTTTTTTCTCGTATTACATGATGTTTTAAGTGACCGAAAAGCAAAAACAGAGAGAATGACAATAAATTATTTTAGCTTCCTTGCTCCAGTGACAAAACAAAGTGCGACGTTGAGTTCCACCAGAATTGAGTGAAACGTGGAAAACGGAATATCTTAATACCTGGTTGTTATACGCGTGATACAGAGTGAAGCTAAAAATAAATATATCAATATTTGATAGTACAGGAGTTAATTAAGTATCTTAGTGACTACCAATCTAATTACGACGACATAGTTAATGAACAATGTAGGGTAATAGCTATAGGTTCGAATTCTATTAACGTACAATACATAATTATAATGTTGAAGCCGGTGTGTAGTGGCACAGAGTCTGAATCTAGATGGTAATGAGTTCGTATCCTATTCGAAATAAAGATTATGACTTTTAAACATTTTTAATGTGTTATTCCACACTTAGAAAAGAAAAATACTTATTTAGAAAATATATAAAAATTTGAACGTAGCGGGGCTCGAATCCGCGCCGACCGGACAAGTCGGTTTCCAGAAGGCGCAGGTTCCAAAAGGCACGTTTTCTAAATAAGTAAAGATTATGTATGATATTTAAATTCTAAACATGTCTTTGCTCTTTCTTTCTCTTGTCTCTTGTCCTCTTTCTGTAGTGTATGTATACTCCTGTATGGGTGTGTATGTTATAAATCATGTATCTTTTGTATTTAAGTACAGTGATAAAGGATAATTCAGGAAGAATTAGCAGTCTTCCTTACGACGTCCCGAACGCCCAACCTTTATATGGCGACACTGCCTCGCCCCGGAAATTGTAAAAATATATATTAAAGTTATTGTAAAAATTTAAAAAAGGAAACAGAAAACGAGTGACAAAAGAAGATATTGCACAACATAAAGAAAATTTAAATCATTGAGGCGTAAAACAAAAAAGTAAACTTTAGTAGAGTAAAATATGAAGACAGAAGTAGAGAAGAGAAAAAAAAAGAAAGAAGAAAAGATAAATACTAAAATTGACAATCATTGTAGAGGATAATATAAGAAAAAAAAGAAAATCAACCTATCAATGGAAAAAAATCAAACAATCTTGGCTTGGGGAAAACTTTGAAAAAGTCTCGAGAAGTCTGAAAGCGTCTTATATCGAAATCTACGTTATTATATTAAGAAAAATTAATAGTATTATGATAAACATTTTAATTACTTTATGGAGTTATTTTATGTTTTGTATTTGCAGTGCACATTAAATAATAAAAAAAACTTTTAAATATGTGAACAAAAATATTAATAAAAAATGCAATACATACTACTTAATTTCATATGAAATGTTAAATATTTTTTAATATTTTTTTTTCATAAGTTTTCAAGAATAAATAAAAAATACAACATACGTAATATAAAAAAATATATACATAAATAGATATATCAATGTAATAAATGCTAAAATAAAATTTAGAAACAATATTTTAGTAAGATTTATAACAAAATAATTTAAATAATATTTAAATACTAAAGGTTCTTGATAGACTAAGAGGTCGCGGGATTTTTCGTAACGATCACGGATACGGCCAAATCGAATTCTATGGGTTGTAGAGCAGTCTCCTCATGTGAATGGTCTCGGTCTGCCTGCTCTCAGTGGTTGCAACTCCGAGATATAGAGCTTAGAAGAGGCTTCATTGTTACGAAAAAAAACGATCAGGGAAATGGTCAGTTTTGGTGCACACTCGAAGTATGGCGTCTCCTTATTTGAAATAAGTTGGTCTGCCGGCTCTCAGTGGTTGCATTTCAAAGATATGATGCTAGCAAGTCACAATATCGTTGCGAAAAAAAAACGATAATGGAAATGGTCAGTTTTAGTATCAATTCGAAGTATAGAGTTCCCACTAGTAAAATGAGTTGGTCTGCCAGCTCTCAGTGGTTGCATTTCAGAGCTATCATAGTTTAAACATTATATATAATTTGTAAAGAAAGTCTAAAAAACATCTAAAACTTGCATAATGCATGAGTTTTTCAAGTGGATGCGAGCCGCTGTAGTATGTGTCTATTCTTTGTTCATTTGTAAAAAACGTTGGTCAGGAATATCTAATGTGGAGCTCTAATAGACCAGCTAAAGTATAAGAATTAAAGATATGGTATGTTAACAAAAAATGTTCAGTCTGATAAGTATTATTGATAGACCTCTTAAACTCGAGGGGTCAGGAACATCTGACGTGGAACTCTTATAGAACAGCTAAACTATAATAATGAGGTATATGGTTCTTTAACAAAAAGTGTTCAGTCTGATAAGTATTATTGATAGACCTATTAAACTCGAGCGGTCAGGAACATCTGATGTGGAATTCTTATAGAACAGCTAAACTATAATAATGAGGTATATGGTTCTTTAACAAAAAGTGTTCAGCCTGATAAGTATTATTGATAGACCTATTAAACTCAAGGGGTCAGGAACATCTGATGTGAAACTCTTATAGAACAGCTAAGCTATAATAATGAGGTATATGGTTCTTTAACAAAAAGTGTTCAGTCTGATAAGTATTATTAATTGACATATTAACATTTAATGTGAAATTCTCAAAGGACAGCTAACCTGTGAGAATTAAGGATATAGTTCCTTATTAAAAATTGGTCTTTCTGATGAGTATTATTAATTGACATATTAATCTCGATGGTCAGGATTATGGAACTCTCATAGACCAGTAAAACTATAAAAATTATGAATATGGTTCCTTAGCACTTTTTTTTGAGTTTGGTGAATATTATTGATCGACATATTGAACTCAAGGATCAAGAACATCTTATGTGGAACATTCACACACTCTCGTGAGGATTCGGTCACCTAAACTGACTCCGCACATCCTCCGAATAGATCGCATCTCCACAGCATGCATCTTTCTTTTATACTTTTTCTGTACTAGTAAACATAAGTCATTTAGAAGCATCGCATCGCATCAGCAAGTTTTAGTGTTACCGTCAATGGACAAATCTCCGATGTCCAGTATGGGCATGCGCTTGATAAGCCCTAAATCATCGCTAGAAAGAACAAATATATTCCTAGAATGATCCGTGAAGCTCGAACGCTCGTGAACATACAAAATCGGCGTGAAGCTCCGTGGAACTCATCCGTTTTGGGCGCTCTCAAAGGCCGCACTTGTCAACCTAGCCAGCTTTCGCTTCCGCCGCTACGCACAGGAAATGACATCTTGGTCCACATGGCAAAAGAGAAGCCGATCTCTTGGGCGCTCTCTTTGCCTCGAACTCCATCAAGAAACAACGCCACTGACCATTCCACGGTGCCATCTCTCCCTTAGTGCTCCGTTCTTGTACTCCTGAGCTGACACCGGTGCTAACGCGTTTTTTTTGGCACTCTTACTCAGTCAGCCTAGTCCCAGACTTATGGAAGAGCGCTCTCATCTATCCGATCCCAAAGAAAGGCGATGGCTCCGATCCATATAACTAAAGGTCTATTGCTATCACCTCCCTACTCTCAAAAGTCATGGAGAGCATCATGAATAGCCAGCTCTTGGTTTATCTAGAGCAGGGGTTCCTAGCTACCGGGCGCTAACTCTGGCCCTGAACACCCTGGGGCCCAGAGTGCGAGGACTATTCACTGCCTGTCTGGCTCAAGCCATAATTCCACAGCGGTGGAAGACAGGCAGGTTAGTCCTCATCAAGAAGGAGG
>JAATLQ010026581.1:0-19606 GCA_013421005.1 Heliconius erato x Heliconius himera | reverse complement strand
AATCAAAAAATCTTTGACGATAATGTCGTAAAAAAATCATATTAGAAGTCATTATAGTTGTCAATCAATTGTGCATATTAAATCAATAATCATGTATTTTAAACGGGCGAAGCCGTGGGCGAGCCGCTAGTTATATATATTTTACGGTAAGCTCAAAGTTACTCTTTATTTGATTTGTTATAAACATTGTGAGGTAAGCATAGGAACTTTCATCGAAACAATGACAGCCACACATATAGTAATTATTATTAAATGTGAGATGTAAATAGTAAATGTGAAAAGTGACTGTTACTAAGTGCTTCTTTCGGACCTAGAAAATACTAAAGGTAGTAGCCACAGAACATGTATTACGATACGATACGTGTTTTGTATTCTGTATTTATATTTTCAACTATAGGTACAATAGTGTACAATTATGCTCCATATACATATTTATTATTAAAATCAAAAATATTTCCACTCTCCTTGCACCCAGGAACATAGCATTGTCTGTCTAAAGACACAGACAAGGGTACATAGCCCTAAATAAACTAATCCTTCCAAGACACACAATTTCACAAATGATACAAAATTCAGTTGTAACAGTAATAGTAAAATTAATTTACCGTAGGAAATTGAGCTTAACTCAACGTTGAAACGCATAAACTACACTGCAAAAATACCGTAATTGAATAACGACGTCAACAAGTAAGAAAACCATCAATATATCATAGTTTGAATTTGAAACGTGCGATTTGAAACTATTATAATTATACTTACATACGTAGCGTACGTAAATAGACTATAGAGTACCACAGAGCACAGTATAGTATTCGGAGTAAACTACCACAGATAGTGAAGAATTGATTACTTTATGAGCTTATTTAAATTAAATTATTTGTGGTAAATATATTTATTGTATTACTATTATAAATAAAATGTATTTATTAACTTTAACATAATAATATTAAAGTTAATAAATAAATTTAATATTATTACTCATATACAATTCACACAGTGGCGCAGCTATTGATGTTAATTGAAATATTCAATTATCTAAATATAATATAAATTCTCCATACTCTTCTGAATTTAATAATATTATAGTAGTAGTAGTAGTAGTAGTAGTTGTAGAAAGTGAAAAAATAAAATACATCTCTAATTTATCGATTTTATTGAATCACACATTTATACAATAATAGATTTTAGGGTTATATAATATGTTCAGCGCCAAACGCCTGTTATAAATTAATAGCAATATCTTTTAAATGAGACATACGCTCTTCGCACATTCGTTCAGTTTATTATCAGGTTGACTTCTTGGAGTAATAATTAAAACAGCAAATTTAGGTGTGGACACGTGTAACTCTCCAGTTGAACAAGAAAGAAATATTACAATGCCACGGTAGGGTAATTGTAAGACAAAATAAAATACATTTTGTTGTTTTGTGATTTAAAAATTATTGCTATTAAATTATAACAGGCGTTTGGCCCGAACATGCCCCTGGACGTTGAAAGCTCGCCTTTCTACCAATTTGATCAAACAAGGGACACATTTTACTAAATGCTAACCGTAAAGAGGCCAGTTGACGCGCAGCGGCACGATCAGCTCCAGGATGAACAGCTACAATTCAGCCCATCTTCCATTTTAACGGCGGAAGATTGTCATCTTTAATGACAACTAAACTATCAGGTACCAACAACGTTGAATTGTTTGAGCGCCATTTTACTCGTTGCTGTAGTTCACTGATATATTCTTTGGATCACCTGGCCCAAAAATGTTGACGGAGCTGCTCCAACTTTTGGAATCTGCTCAAATGGCTGGTAGGGCTGTCTTAATAATCAGGAGTTGACAGGGCCGTTAGAGGCTTCCCAATAAGAATGTGGCCTGGTTTGGCGCGGCGTTGAGTTCTGCCACTCAACACGTAATGCCACCAGAATTCGGCAGAAAGTGGGGAACGGAGTGTCTTAACACTAGATTCCCTCTGCCTACCCTGCAGTGTGCGGGATACAGCAACAAAACGGTAACGTGGATCAACGCCAGCTATAATAATAAAAATTGAAAAATAAGTCCCGCTGAGTTTCTTGCGCTGGTTCTTCTCAGGTCTGAGGTATTAACTTTAGTAAACTGGTGGTAAATTATTTGACGTTCAAAAAATTTACCATGAATCTTCTTATTTTGAATAAAATTATTTGAATTTGATCATCTCTAATTTATCGATTTTATTGAATCACAGATTTATACAGTAATAGATTTTAGGGTTATCTCTGTATAGGTATAATAAAACAGTGAAAATATTTTGTCTGTTCATGTAGTAATTTTGACTGAAATGGATAGAGCAGTGGTTCCCCACCAGTGGTCTGCAGAAGCCTACATATGGTCCGCGAACGATTTTAATTTTATGACTGGGGTTGGTGTGGCGAAGTTTTTGTTTAGTTTCGTAGTTTATCACAGTTAATTTTTATTATACCTACATGAATAGTGGTCCGTGCTACCAAGAATGATATAAAAGTGGTCCTTGATCAAGAAAAGGTTGGGAACCCCTGGTCTAAAGTGTTCTACATCAGTGGTTCCCAACCGGTGGTCCGCGGACCACCAGTGGTCCGCAAAGGCCTTTAGGCCTTGGTGCCGCGAAGGTGGTCCGCGAACGATTTTAATTTTAGAGGATGGTGAGGCGTTGGTCTTCGCGCAGTGAGTGAGAAGAGCATGCTACATGGGTAGCAGTAGAGTATGCTCCGGTCTCAAATATAAATTATTTCGACATACATAATTATAAAAATGCTTTAAAAATAATTACACATTAATTCATTGATTTTATGAACTAAGTATGCCAGTTCACGTAAGGAAGTTATGACGTCGCAATGTATAGTATTTTGACAATTTGCAAAGTTGATTTTAAATTCGAATTCGGATTTTTCTAGTGGTCAACCATCCTATTGAACGTTTATCGTATCTAAGATATATGCAATCAATTACCTACGCTTTGCGCTGTCATTTGTTATAAATCACTATCAGTATAGTATTTACTTTTACTGAACTACGTGAGGACGTGAATCGTTTTTACTGACTGTTTCATCATGTCATGTGTGGCAGAGAGTTTCTAAGAATGCACACAGTACGTCACAAGCTTAAATACCATCCTAACCATCTGGATACAGGTACGTGCAGTGCCTGAGACGTACTGTGCGGTTGAAAAATTAAGCGGCACATGATAGGACAAATAGTTTATTGTCCAATGTTAATGAAACACTGTCCATGATATATGCGATTGTGAACACACAGCGAGGAGACGTCTCTACGCAAATCCAAAGTATCAAGCTTTTCACAGATCATTGGCTCCCCAACGACTCAAATGTCTCTACGTTGTATTCGATCAAATGGTTTAAGCTGATACTGGGGTGCAACAGCCTAGAAATGAGATACTTATATGTGGCCGAACCTTGCCCATTACAGGGCCAATCGGCATTTCGACGTGAAGGACTGTCTCGCTCTGCTGATATCCTCAGTTTTTTTAAAGCCAACTTGGCCTTGCTTTTCATATGATCGCGATACTGGTAGTCACTGGAAATACTAAGGCCCAATGTGATGAAACTGGCCGCGGCCATAAAACAAATAATCTAGAAAACTGGTGTCACGATAAATGGAATTTTCTTAGTTAACTTAGTTGATTTGAATTGTAGCAAGTTACTTTAATCCCATAAGGAGACGTTCCGGAGAGATTCTTCAAAAGAAGGCACAAGTTTATTCCGGCACTGGCCAATGTTTTCCCTGGAAAGACTTACTGGACCGGAGTATACAGCGTTCGTTGTGCTATCCAGATGATAGCACTTAGCAATATATGTTAGAATCAACCAACATGTCATGGATATTCAGAAGAAACAGTGTAGGAGACGCACGCAGCCTTGGGGGACGCCAGCGTTCACGAGTAATATTTCTGTGTAAAAATCCATCGATAACGGCCTTGATGTTGCGCCCAGTGAGAAAGCTGGCGATACACTTACGTACATTCTGAGGAAGCCCGTAGAATGGAAGTTTTGCATAAGCGCCTCATGCCACACTCGATCGAAGGCCTTGCCCATATCCAAACAAACTGCAAGGCCTTCTCCTTTGCTTTCGATAGCCGCAGACCGCCGCGCAGCCGTGGGTTACGTAAATGCTAAAATCACGAATTCGACCATGGCGGAAGCTATATTGACAGTCATTGATCAATCGGTGATCCACCAGAGAAACCAAGAGCTGGCTATTTATAATGTACTGTTCCGGCTGTGAAGTCAGCAGATGGTCCGTAAGGAGGCATTGTGGTTGTACACGTCCGGGAGTCAAGTAGGTGGCTCAAAAACTTGGGACAATCCATTCGCCTTAGCAAGGTCGAATACAGCTCTCCTTGCGTGGTCTGTGGTGAATGGTCCAAGCCAACTGGTATTATGCGCATTAAAATCGCCAAGTATTACGATATAAGCGGAGGAGATCTGTGACAGCATACATTACTCGGACACAGACGCCTGAGTCAACTTGGGGCCAGATAATTGAACTATGCGTGTTGCCACTGCTGGTGACGTGAATTTCCCACATATATTTTAATCGCTTCTAAGACGCCATCAGTACCAGGGTAACCATATTCTAAGCCAACGGGATGGGAGCACATGGCACGTAGTAGCGTCGTTTGAGATTTCTAAATTAATAGCACAACCTAAAAAACCTCACAAAGTCGGAAAAACACACGTGAAATCATGTTTGATCAAAGCTCTTGAAGAATTTTTTAAATTACAGGCCAAAAAAAAATTGAAATTTCCTCTGTCCAATAACACGGTCAAATGACCGTGCTTTGCCTTGTGAGAGCGAAGAAATAAAAATATTAATAAGTAATAATTTATTCTCCCAATGTGAATCGAACCCACAACCGTCGCGTTTACAGTCACACGATTGTTTGCGCCACGACGCTTTCGCGGGGAATCACCGAAGTTTCTCGTAAAATATATGTTTTTTTTTCACATCACAGTTAATTTTTAGTATACCTAGTTATAGTGATCCCTGCTACCAAAAATGATATAAAAGTGGTCCTTGATCAAGAAAAGGTTGGGAACCCCTGCTCTACATACTACTTAATTTAATAATATTATACGTCAAAAGTTTCCAGCTTCGTTGTATTTATACAACTTTATGTATTGACAATCAAAATAAATATTAATTGAAGTTTAACTGACTAGAAACTAATATAAAACACCAATAACATTTGACAACATATATAGGTATTTACTCAGTGTTATTAATATTTAATATTTTAATTTCAGAACCTCACATATTGATAGACAAGACGAAAGGACATTCTTCAAATATTTCCAGTTGTGTTATGGACATTCAAGAAAATGAACACTCAGTGCCTCAGTGCCTGGTCAGTTGATAGTTTGTATTGTTTTAAATATGTACTGTATAAGTAAAAGTATAAGACCATATTAAATATGAAGAATACTTCTTGAAGAACATTAGAATTCTTATTATATTTTTACACAAACAATTGTAAAGTAAGCTGTAAAGTATTCTTCCTTAAATATTGATAACTTTATTAATATTATTTGGCAAATATTTTTAATCAAGACTTTTCTCTTTTCTGTTATACAGACTACAATTTTGATATAGATATAACAATTGAGTTGGGATTTATAGTAGTACTTGCCTACCCAATTGTTATATCTAATTTAGCTCATAATTTTTTTTAAGCTATCACTGTTTTACAAATATTACTTGCAATTAATTATAAATAAAGCTTATCTTCATGTATAAACTGTATATCTAACTATTATAACAATCAAATGTTAACTAAGCCTTCTTATTGTTCTTAACAGAAAAAGTTGGGAATAAAACAAAAAAAATATCTAGAGAGGTATTTTTTCCAAAGCGGAAAAAGAAATTTATAAAAAAATTGCTAGAGTAAAATTAAACAAATGAAGAATAAATAATGATTTAAAAAAAAACAAATGGTTGAGATTATAATTTCAAAGAGAATAGTTTGTAATTATTATTCAAATGTCCTTGTTAACTCTGCAAGTTTAGCAAAGTTGGTTATTAAATTACTAGGGTGTATAAATAACAAGAAGGAAAATTTTTAAGATCAATATATATTTTGCCGGCACCACAAAATGGAACTTATAGGATAGTTTATATCATGGAGTATAAAGAAGTTTTAGTAGAAAAAATAACATAATTATGTTTTTTTTAATAAAAAAACCAATTTCTTCAATTTCAACTGAATCTCATACACTGAACTTAACCAAACTTTCACCAAACTACCCTTTCCAATAAAAAAACAATCATTAAAATCGGTTGAGTTGATATTGATCGTCAATTTGTCGCGCACATACTTACTTAATGTAAATTTGAGACTTATGTGATTTTCTCATAGAATTGTCAGTAATGAACTAATTTAAAATAAGACTATATGGGATGCACTAGCTTTCAAATATAAAAAGAATAATCAAAATCGGTTCACTCAGTCAAAAGTTCTGAGGTAACAAGGATAATAAATACAATCGAATTGTTAAGCTCCTCCTTTTGGAAGTCGGTTAATGGAAATCTGACATAACCAAATTACGATTATTCTATTTAACCACAACTTAAAAGAAGAAAGTAAATTGAGACCAATTGTCGCACAGGGGCACAAAGTATAACTGTAAACTGGTTGTGGGTTCGATACCCACTTGAGGAAATGAAATATTTATTTAAATTTATATTTCCATTTCATCGCTTTGGTGTCGAGGCAAAATGCGGCGTTGAGTTTGGCTATTCAGCACGCAATGCCTACAGAATTCCGCGGAAAATAGGGAACGGAGTGTCTTAACACTAGGTTCCCTCTGCCTACCCTGCTGTGTGCAGGATACAGCGCGAAGCTGAAAAAGAAAGTACAATTAATCATTTTTTTATCTATTATAATTATTATTTTAAACGTCAACGTTGGTGACATTAACAAAAATAATAAAGTAGGTATATTTTTCGGGACTAGCTCAAAGTGTAATGTCTACAATAAAAAGTATATGTATTTGGAAAGTAAATTCTGATTGTGAGTTCATAGTTTATAAAAGTTTATATTGTGTTTAGATGACGTGGTGACGTCAATAAATTTTAATAATTGGCACATAGGTTTGTTACATTCGTTTACAGTAGATATATTTCTCAAGAGAACTTAATCAAGACTGTAAAGTACTGTAAGACTGTGGGTTCGATCCCCACTCGAGGAGATGAAATATTTACTTAAATTTATATTTCCATTTCTTCGCTCTGGTGTCGAGGCTAAGTGCGGCGTTAAGTTCTGTCACGCAATACGCAATGCCTCCAGAATTCGGCAGAATGTGGGGAACGGAGTGTCTTAACACTAGGTTCTCTCTGCCTACCCTGCTTTGTGCGGATACAGCGTGAAGCTGATTTAATTTTTTTAAATTTAAATGAAATAATCATGTTAAGGAAGTTCAAAACAAATGATTTGTACGTAAATTCAATACGTTTCAAGTACAAAAAAAAAAAGAAAAAAAAATCAATATTGCGTTTTTCCTTTTCTTTGCAACGATTTATATTTCTATTATTTATATGGATATATAAATGGCAAGGCCGTAAATGCGGGAACAGAGCTGCATGATCTTAGTACAGAGTAAATAAAAAAAAAAAAAAAATATAGAATAAATTATTCTACACTAGCGGCTCGACCACGGCTTCGCCCGCTTAAAATACATGATTGTTGATTTAATAAGCAGAATTGATTGACAACTATAATGACTTCTAATATGATTTTTTTACGATATTATCGTCAAAAAATTTATGATTGTTTTAAATAAAGAAATACGACCATTGTTGATATTTGATATTTATAAAATATACATAAAGCTAATTATTTATTACACGTATATATTTTTGTAACTTTGTACATTTTACCTATATAATATACTCTGTTAAATGTGCTGATGTCAGTGAATAATTTAATTTACTCATTCAGAAACAGCCTTAAATGTTAAATTATTGATTTGAAGGATTCATAATATCCTTTGTAAAATAACTATAATAATTGCATATTAACTCCTGTACAGTTTTTAAATTAGTTACATATATTATAAGAACGAACCAACCAAAAAATCTTTGTATTTACTTGATATTTCTTTCAAGATCGTTCTTCTCTGTTCATCTCTGTGTTGAATTAATTACGACTTCTTTCAAATGACGATAACTTTTTTTTTAATGAACCGATTTTGATGAACGAAACTAGTATTTAAGTTGAGTTAAAACAAAGTAATTGGTGAAATTTTCAAGTAAATCGGTTCAGTACTTTCAGAGAAAAATGTGGACAAAAATATGTCGACAGACAGACGGACGGACGGACGGACAGACAAGAAATTCAAAAAAAATATTTTTGCTTTCTATTATTCTTTTTAAGTGTCCCTCTATCCATTTCAGTCAAAAATACTAAATGTACAGACAAAATATTTTTACTGTCTTATTATACAGGGTGGAAGTGTCAGCACCACATTAAATGAAACCACAGTTTTAACTACTCTGTAAAAGCCTAATATAATTCAGAAAAAAATAAATTCCCAAAAATGAAAAAGTTTTTTTTTCAAACAAAATAAATATTAAAATTGTCATTTTAAAACAAAACGCCATTTGTAAGGATGACGCACGCACACATAAATCTATCAAAGGAACACCGCCGCACACGCCTCATTTCGAAATCGAGTCGTATGTATTGGCGATGAAGTTCAAAGTTGTTTAACCTTTAGTAGTATTTTTGTAGTAGTAAGTGTTTATGTTATTGGGATCTATACGTAATCGCGTCACACGAAATACAGGTATGGATAAAAATCGTGAAATGAAAAAAAAATCCTACCTCCAAACTGTTGAGGCATCTTGATTAATTTCTTTAGGTATAGGTTTAAAATATTTTACCCTATATGCTGTTTCCGTAAATGGAGCGCTGCCTCTTCCATCCTGTATATAGAGATTATATCATAAAAAACTGGTTTAAACAGTACATATAAAGGTATCCTCCTGTAGTATAACTGTTTTTAATTACTATCAATACTACAATGTCGATAATAATGTGGCATTACAGTGTAATTTTGAACATTTTGAATATTTTCGCGCCATTATGATAAAAAACATAGACTATTTTTTAATTTGAAAAAAAAAAAAATATTAACTATAAGAATGTTGGTAGTTTCAAAAGGTATAGGAATTAAAAAAATGCTTAAAATATGCTTTCTTCGCAAGTGTTGTAATAACTCTTGGTATTTTTTCACCAAAAAATCACTATAAATATTAAATATGCTCAATTATATAGTGCAGGGGCTTCCAACCTTTTTCAGCTCGCGGCGCAGTTACAAGTTTACCTTGCAAAGACATATTCAAATTGTTCAGCTTCTCAAATATATCGCACAAATATGCTAGTTTAAGCAAGAAATCTGTTTCAGTGAAATATTTGGCGCATTCATGTCATTCTTGCTGTAAAAAAGTGCTCAATTCTTCGTGTAATGCGAATACACAAAACAAGATATTCCCACGCGAAAGTCATCTTGAATTACAGTAATATAGCAGTGCTGTATGTTCAACTTCCATATCGATGCATAGTTTTTTAAAAAACCTGGCCTTTAGAGGCCTAGTTATTATGTAGTTTACTGCACCAATTACACATTCCGGTACTTGGTTTAGTTCCGAGCTCATTGATTCCCTATGGATGATGCAATGGGTCCACATAGCATTCGGTGCTTTTTTACGAATATGGATGCCCCCATACCTACCGGACATGGATCGAGCCCCATCAGTACATATACCGATACAGTTTTGCCAATCCAAACCATTTTCTACGATAAATTTTTCAAGAATTTCAGACAGGTCTTGGGCTTTCGCACTATTGGTAATGTTTTTGCAGAACAAAAGGTCTTCGAAAATAATATTTTCAGACAGAAAGCGTACGTAGCAAATAAGATGTGCATCATTATTACTGTTTGGAACTGATGCCGCGAGATGGCGCTGTTTGGCTGTGCGCATGCGCGGGCAACATTGTTATTAACGGTCAGCGACCACTTGCATTTGAATGTCGGGCGCATACCGAATTTTTTTTTGTTATTTTTTCTTGATTAAACGCCTATGTTAATTTATACAGTCCACTTATTTAATCACCAGTAACCCCAACAATAACTTACCTTTGTTATTCTAAAACCGTAAGAATTTCTTACGCTAGTCTCACGGTGGCAAGCATCACAAACAGTAGTACACTGCAGTATTGCAGTTAGCAGTCAACTCTGCGTTTCAAAAGTCGCTAAACGCTCAATTTTGTCATTAAAATATTGTTACTTAATATTTTAGAAAGTTTAAAATATTAAGTTTTTTAACACATATATTTTACGTAAATAATACTTAAATTGTTATTTTTTTGCCAGAACCAGAACTAGCGAAATAACATACTAGTACTACGTATTACTTTTTTAAATTAAAACTTATGGTAACACTTCGGTGATTACAAAGAAATTAAAAGATTAGAAAGAAATAAGAAAACCAGCCAACTATAACATTTTATATATTTATTCGATATAATAACGGTATACAATATTTGTAAAATATAGACAGCGTAGTAAATTAAAATTTAGGCGCAACCGGTTACATGAGTTTTAGGGATGTTATCATAATTTTAAATTTTTTAGCCTCAATGGAGACAATTTTCAATTAATATACAAGGATGCTATGGAACCCCATACCTGGAAAACGGATATCTGAAATATAAAAAGTATCCGTAAGCGAATCAAATATAATTTAGATATGGGCGAAGTCTAAATTAGACATGTGAGTTTATGCTATTTATATTGCTATTAGCTTGGCCGAGCCGACACACTACAGAGTAGCGAAAAGTACGAAGAACTTTTCAAATATTTACTTCTTCAAGTTATAAACTAGTTTTTACAACATTTGAAATGAAAAAAATAACATATTTTGTAATAATTATGTACTTTGTAGATAATTTGAATTACTCTTACAATTAATAATTATGACACATTCGAGTACGTTACACTTAATTATGAGTATATGATGACTTACTTATATCCTATACTTCAATTTACAAAAAATATATTTTTCATTAACAAGGCATTCATTGTTAAATAATAATTCATTTAACATTTATTAATACGTATTTAAACAATAAGACATTCTCAAAGAAAATAATAAAAAAAAAAACAATTATAAAAAAAACACTTACACAATTAATATGAGATTTAAATTTAATAATATTTGTTTGTAAAATAGTGGAAATTTTTTATTTATATAACCTAAAAATACACTGTCAAAATAAGAAATATATAATACTAAAAACAACATTCTTTGATAACAATATTTAGGTTGTTTTATGTGTTATGAGGAAAAAATATGGATGTTGATTTTTATTTATTTTTCAGTTTCACGCTGTATGGGGCACACAACAGAGTAGGCAGACGGAACCTAGTATTGAGATACTCTGTTCATCACTTTCTGCCGAATTCTAGAGGCATTGGGTGTTGAATGGCGGAACTCAACGCTGCGCTTTGCCTCGAAACCAGACAACACCAGACACCTCGGCACCAGTGGGGGGAAGCGAACCAACAACCAGTTGCGTTGACAGTCACACACTTGTGCCACTGCACCATGACTGGCCTCTTGCATGTATGTATGTTGATCATTTTTTATAACTGATATCTATGATACATAATCTATATTCTACAGAGTACATTGTTATTGTCTCATTTTGTAAAAACGTTGATTTCATTTTAATTTAGTAAAACATTTAAATATTATAAATAATATTTTACCCTGTTATATAGAAATAAACAAAAAACATCAAGTCAATGTTTTTTTAGTATCATTTAGTATCCCGCAAATAGCAAGGTAGGCAGAGGGAACCCTGTGTTAAGACATTGTGTACTCTGACATGCCCTGCCTGCTGCCTGAAATTTAAATAAAACCCAAAGTAGCACATATTAAATATCTTAATAAAGTAAAGTTTTTCTTTTACATATGTGAATGTACTATGTAGCTGTAGTGTATGTCATTTAATTGCGTGATTCTTAAATTTTCAGAGTCTTACGAGACTCTGTTGAATTACACATACTGTGACAAAATTTAAGAATCACTAGCAAATGCATAGATATTAATGTTATTGTTGTTGTTTGCACATTGAGTCAAATATTTGATACCTTATTATAAAGGTATATAGTAATTGACAAAAGTCAACATAAATATTATTTTCACTTTGTAATTTCATAAAAAATATATAAAATATTTCTTTTCACATTAAGATATATAAAATATTTCTTTTCACATTAAGATAATTTTCATGAGTTGAAAGGTCGTTTATATTTGTAGGTCATTCATAAATTACATCACTTGAATTTCAGGATCTTTTGCGCCCTCAACACTCCCTTCCCCCGCTACTCCCTCTGCAGTCACAGGAGGTCAGGCGGCAGCGGGCGCGGGCGCGGAGGCGGGCGCAGGGGCAGGGGCGGGGGCGGGCGCGGGCGCGGGCTGCAGCGGCGGTGGCAGCGCGCGCTCCAGGCGCTGCCAGAAGCGCGGGTCGTCCCAGCGCAGGTAGGTGACGCTGGCGATGTACGCGCGCAGGTGCGCGTCGGCGGCGGCGGCGCGCGCGGGCTCCAGGCCCGGCAGCAGCACCAGCAGCAGGCGCGGGCGCCGCTCCGCCAGCGCCGCGCCGTACGCCTCGCGCAGCTCCGCGCGCGCCCACGACGAGGCCAGGAAGTGCTCCGACAGCAGCACCAGCGTGCGCCGCGAGCGCCGCACCGAGGCCGCGATCTGCGCCGGGATGAGCTCGCCCGGCGTCCAGTCGCGCTCGTGCAGCAGCGCGCGCCGGCCGCCGCGCTCCAGGCGCGCCGCCAGCGCCGCCGCCGCCGCCGCGTCGCGCTGCGCGTACGACACGAACACGTCGCGGTCGCAGTGCGCGTCGGGCGCGCGCTCGCCGCGCAGCAGCCAGCGCACGCACAGGCCGCGCTCGAACAGGAAGCGCTTGACGCGGCGGCGCGCGGCGCGGCGCCCCAGCGCGGCGGCGGCGGCGGCGCTCACGGCGCACAGCAGCAGCGCCGCGAGCGCGAGAGGCCACAGCGGCGGCGCGCAGGAGGCGAGCAGGCGCGCGGCGGCTGCGCGCACGTCATCGCCGGCGGCGCAGCGCGCGTGGTCGGGGGCGGCCCGCGCGGCCAGCAGGCGTAGCGCAGGCAGCGAGGCGCAGTCGCAGCGCAGGGGGTTCCCGGCGAGGCGCAGCTCGAGGCGGGGCGCGGCCGCCAGCGCGCTCGCGGTCTCCACGTCTATGTCCTCTATCAGGTTGTCAGTCAGGTCGAGTATCTGGAAATATATGTTGCATTTTACTAATTTTCTTTTGGAATTCTTCAACTGAACTTATTTACATATGTGACGATCCAAAAGCATGGTCGTAAGACGCAAGGGGACCAGATGGTCTATGTCCCTAACTTGATAGAGTACTCACTTACTCTTTAATTTGTGTAGGCCATGACTGGCGAAATATCTTTTAGTAGTGCTAAACTTATTTCAAAAATAGATTCATCGACTTTACCACCAGTACTTCTTAATGGCGATATTATACAACAAAACACCAAAACAGTAAAAGATCTTGGTATCTCTCTGGATAATAATATATATCTTGGGTTTCGCAGGTAAGTAGAAAAATAGCAATAGCAGTTCATTTACTGTGACTGCGTGTTTAGAGGTTAGAAATTCCAAAACATATCTAACCTTCAAACGTCGCTTAAAGTTACACTGTATGTCACTTTAAGATTCAGATTATTTTTTTTGTGCTATTTCACTGTTTAGTTTTTAGTTTTATATCTTTATATAAAAGGTCGGTAATTTTCATATTTACAAAAGTATTTTCGTATTGTTCATACAAAGGATATTTTCTTTTATGATCACGTTAATCTCCGAAAGTACTGAACCGATTTATTTAAAACTTTTACCAATTGTTTTCTTTTAACTCAATAACATTTAAAGTTTGTTTCGAGAGATCGATAACTGTATTTCTGTGTATCATAATGACCTCTAGTTGCGGCGTGATGTCGGCGGCGGCGAGGCGCGAGATGTTGTTGCGCGCCAGCAGCAGCGCGCGCGGCGGCGGCAGCGCGGGCGCGGCCGGCAGCGCCCGCAGCGCGCCGCCCGCGCAGCGCAGCTCCGCCAGCTCGTTGGCGGCGCAGGCGCAGGCGCGCGGGCAGCCGGCGCCGGCCGGCACGGCGCACAGCAGCGCGCGCGGGTCGCGCGCCGCCAGCGCGCCGCCGCCCGCGCAGCGCGCCGTGCGCAGCTCCGCGGCGTGGCGCGGCGCGGCGCGGGCGGCGCGCGCGTACCAGTACTCGCCGCAGTCGCAGCGCAGGCGCGCGTCCAGCAGCAGCGCCACGGGCGCGTGCGGCGGCGCGGCCAGCGCGGCCTCGTAGTCGGCGCGCGTGTAGTGCACGGTGCGCAGCAGCGGGTTGCGGCGCAGGTCCACGGTGGCGGGCAGGGCGCGCGCCCACTGCAGGTCGGCGGCGTCGAGCCCCGCCACGGCGTTGTCGCGCAGGTCCAGCTCCCGCAGTGCGCGCAGGGAGCGCCAGTCGCGGCACACGCGCGTGGCGCCGGTGCCCGCCAGGCTCAGGCGCCGCAGCCCGCGCGCGCTCCACAGCGGGGACTGACCTGCGGACCATGACACTACTGTTATGGAACTTATCCTTTTTTAAATTAAAATGATTTAAGCATTCATTATGCATCAGAAATTCCAGACAATGTCTAATCCGACGTCTCCTGTATTTCTATAGACCTAGCGAAACCGAACGAAACTGTGTATTGAGATGTGAGTGAATTATTTAAGGGTGATTAGCTAACCGTTGATCTGCACGCTCGCGTTGCCGCCGCAGAGGTCGCCGAGGGGGTTGCGGGCGAGCACGAGGTCGGTGAGGCGCGGCAGTGCGGCTGCCACCTCCACGGCCTTGCGTTGCAGGCGGTTGTGATACAGATTCAATTCCTCGAGCTGCTTCGCCAAGGTGATCATCTCACTGTCAACGAAATATTCAAAGTTATTAAAAAGCGAGCGACCCACTCGCGGCTTCGCCCGCATTACACCTAATAATAATTAATTTACTATGTTGTATTTGCCATAAGATTGTTTATATAATTTATACATTCAATTATTTTTTTATAATTTTGAGAAAATGCAAACAAGTGGCTGTTTGCGATTGGTAAAAGCGAAATCGAGTCTGCGGGACCCGAGCCTAAGCTTATAAACAGAGCGTTGAATTATTTTAATTTTACATTTTCCCGAAAGGTATACATCCAAATTACATGCTACAAAAGCCAAAGCTTATCTTCATAGATAATCCTTGATGATAGAATAACTTTTGTACGTAAATTTCAATATCTTTGTCAAATAAAAACATTGAAATATCACCTCGTAATTTTCAATTATTTTTATCACAAAATATAGGGTGTAAACTGTAAGTAGTAATGATACTGAATGTTTACTTACATATAATCAACTTAGCGCTTAAGGTAATACGATGGATTTAAGGCTAACTAAGAATTAAACCGTAATGCGGAGTTGGAGACCGCCACCGAACACGCCATGTCCCGAACGGCGGGAGGCGGAAACTCAGGGAAAACACGAAGCTACTGTACAGATTGGGTACAAAATACCTTGGAGCCTGGGATACTTTAAATAAAACGAAGTACCTCAGAGCGAGAGCATTTGTTTATTAAAACTAAAAAGCTTTATACATTGCAATCGAACCAAACGATATCGCGATTTAATTCGATCCAACCCCATCTATCTCGAGATAGCAAGTACTAAATATTTATTTTACTTATAGAATGACGTTGGAATCGATTGCGAGTTAATAATTAATTTTGAACATTGAACAGCTACAGATAGGGATGATTTCGGAGGACGGTGAAATTCTAAAAAAATAACCATAGGTTTTGCTGCGATGGGCGGAATTTTACTAGGAGATGTAGATCACATTCAGTGATGACGCCTCAGTCTCAAGTAACAGCAAAACGCTGAGTCTTGATATAGCTGATTGCGAAATCAGTATAAAAGTTGAGAGTGCAATACGTAGTCTGAAATATGGTAAGCCAGCGGGAGCAGATGGAGTTACTGCCGAGATGATCATAAATGGTAGGCCACGCATCTTAGACTTGTTCTGGTTCTTGTGCAATTTATGCTGGAAATCAGGGGAGGTCCCAGACGATTAGCAAGGTCAGCAGTCATTGTGCCTTTGTATAAAGACAAAGGTTCACAGATAGACTGCGCAAGCCATAGGGCTATCAGTGTGATTAGCTTAGGTAGTAAAGATTATGCAAAAATTTTAGCGAGAACAATGCAAGAGAGATCTGAAAGGCTGTTGTGGGAGGTCCAAAGAGGCTTTACATCTGGAAGAGGATGTATGGATCCGATCTTTTTCCTCCGCATCATGACGGAAAAATTTTTGGCTGTTAACCAGAAAGTTTTCTATACTTTTGTGGACTTGGAAAGGGCGTTTGACATAGATACTAAGTGGGCGGATCCTTGCTGCAGACCGTAAAGTCTCTTAACAGAGATCACTCCATGTCAGCTTGGTTGTTCATTTTGTATTTGGATAGCTGTCTCCAAGGAGTGAAACAAATTGATATGGGAGTGAAAGTAGCTGACTTGAATGTGAATTGCCTGCTGTATGCAGATGATGCAGTGCTCATTGCATTATCAGAATGTGAGTTGCAGGCATTAGTCACGACTCTGAAAGAAGGGTGTGAAAATAATGATCTAAGCCTGAATAAGAATAAGACAAAGGTTCTGGTTTTTGAAAGAGATGAAGTAAGGACGGAATGCCAGTGTAAATGGTAAGATATATAGAACAAGTGAATGGTATTTTGGAAGTATGTTCAGTACAGATGGAAGATACGATATGAATGTGGAAAGGGGTATTGCTTCTGGTAACAGAGTTAACGAAGCCTTAGCTGCATTGACGAGATGGCGAAACATCAGCACAGCTACGCTTTTGGCAATGCAGTGTCTGTACTAACGCTGTTATACGGCAAGAAAAATGAATGCCGTGGAGATGCAATCTTTTCGTAGGATCGATTTAGCTTTTAGCTTAGCTGATCGAATCTGCAATGAAGAGACACATAATGGAACGAATGGAAGACACATAATGGCAGGTACTAGCGAGAATGTCACGGTGAGAATGAAGAAAAGCGTGCTCAGCTGGTTTGGGCACGTCGAACGAATGAGTGATGAGAGAATGGCAAGATTTATGATCGAAAAGTGAGTGGTAAGAGAGGTAGGGGGAGACCTCGGCTAACCTTCGAAAACACAGTATTAAAGATCCTGAGGACTGCATTTAGTGGTTGATAACTAAGGGAAGTACAAAGCAGCGTGTAATAAGATGATAAATGTACTTATACATGCCACTTTGACACTCAAAGGAAAGATGTATGTGGGATTAAGATTGATAATGTAGGATAAATATATAAAAAATAAGAAATTCCTTTAATATTTGTGTTAGTCCATCCAGTACGACATTCCGACAGATAAAACATATATTTTAATTTTTTTCCAAGAGAAGTTTGTTTGTTCTTATTGTACACTCACCCAGGCAGTACCTCCAGGTTGTTATCAGAGAGGTCCAGCGACAGCAGCGCCGGCGCGTCCTCCAGCCACTGCGTCGGCAGCTCCGACAGCGCACAACTCCGCACCGCCAGCGCCTGCAGCCCCGCGCAGCCCGCCAGCCAGCGCGCCTCGGGCGCCGCCGCGCGCTCCACCGTGAGCCGCCGCAGCGCGCCGCACGCGCCCGCCAGCGCCGCGCGTCGCGCGCCCGCCAGCGACAGGTTGGCCAGCGCGGGGCCCAGCACCAGCTCGGCCAGCGGCGCCTCCACGGTGACGTCCGCCAGCGCCGGCGACGCCGACAGGTTCAGCGCGGCCAGCGCGGCGTCGCGCACGGTGAGGCGGCGCAGCGCGGGCGCGCGCGCCAGCGCCGCGGCCGGCAGCCCCGCGGCCAGGCCGGCGCGCTGCAGCTCCAGCGCGCGCAGGCCGGGCGGCAGGTGCGCGGCGGCGGCGGGCGGCAGCGCCACGTCGGCGAGGCGCAGGTGGCGCAGCGCGGGCAGCGGGCGCAGCAGCGCGGCGGCGGGCGCGAGCGGCGCGGCGCCGGCCAGCGTGAGCACGCTCACGCGCAGCCCGCGCAGGTGGTCGGCGCGCAGCGCGGGCGCGGGCGGCGTCTGGACCAGCTCCAGCGAGGTCGTGGGGGTGACGTTGAGCGCGCGGAGTGCGTCGGCGTAGGGGACGGAGGGAGGCGGACACGCCGTCAGCTTCACCAGCGGAACCTCCACTGCTGTCCCGAAGCGCGGCATCTCCTCATTCTCGAGGGTTATGTTTGCGGGGCAGGTGATGTGTAAGTACTTTGCCTTGTATAAGATGGTCAATCGTTCACCTTAAATATTTTTTAGTAATTATTAGCTTCACCTGTATTCATTCGTAACCTACATATCTATGAATGATAAACTCATTCTTTTAGTATTTATATAGATTAAAAGTAAACATTATAATTATATTATTTACTAGCGACCCCCGTGCGGTCACGTCCGCTTCAAATATACGAATATTTATTTAAGTGTATTTAATAAAAATCGGCCAAGCGTGAGTCGGCCTCGCCACCATGGGTTCTACACCAATTTCAGGATAGTGATTTCGAAATATCTCATAGGTTATGATTATATGGCGAATAAAGTTAACCAGCTTAAATTTGGGGGCATATGCACTTATTTTGTATGAAACTAGCGGTTCACTCGCGGCTTCGCCCGCACACCACCTATAATCCTTTTATTATGCTGCATTTGTTAACAGATTAATACATTCAATTATGAGCACCACGTGGCTGTATGATGAGACGTCGTCGGCGGCAAGGGCGCCTCCCGCGATACTCAAGCCTAGGATTGCGGCCATAACAGAGTATTGAATTATTTTAATTTTACATTTTCTCGAAAAGAAAGTAAATCGGACTAGTTGATCCAGAGATCTTAGCGTTTAAACAAACAAACTCTTCCGTTTTATTATATTAGTGTTTAGTGTAGATGAACTACAAATATAAGTTGGTATTGATCTTTTCTATGAAATATATATAACATTTTGCTCTTCGGATTTTTCCTTTATTTGTATTGTAAAATCTGACTTTGTAACATAACTGTAGCTCTGCGGGAAGCACACTACAGGTTTTGATTACGCGACGAATTTCATACAAAATGAAACAAAAACAATACATAAATGCTCATATCTTTTGACTGCATTGTATTAGAAGCTTACTATCTGCTAAATCTACGGACTCCAAGGTTTTGAGGTTATAAATTATAAAAACGTCATCGAAAAAAAATTGAACCGGAAGTGATCAAAACTGCCATAACTGTCAAAAGTAGGCACAAAGCGTTACTTTTTTCGATATTAAAATATGGACGAGCAATTGAAAATCCTGTTATCCCACATAAAAGATGAAATGGAGAAGTCAAACGAAAAACAAACACATTTAATTGCTGAAACCATTGAGAATTCGCTAGACGAGCGCCTGTTACCACTAAAACTCGAAAACGAAGCATTGCGAAAAGAAGTTGAGATAT